>JBAMHV010000023.1:4327408-4341410 GCA_037177535.1 Pseudomugil gertrudae
ATAAAATCAGATTTTATTTTGTTGAGTTAGTAGCATTGTCAGCATTTTTTGCACATTGTACTATCCGATTGCATTAAGGCAAAGACTGATTCATTATTTTGTGCAGGGCTAGTTTTGAGTGACTGGTTTTGGTTAGCTGCCCAATATCCAAGCATTTTCCCCAAGGATGTTACTTTTTAAATTTCATTTTATTTTTATGCATCCAAGTTACAGGGAAGAATAACAAAGACTGATAACTGTAGCTCATAATCCAGCCACGATTAAAACATAGAAATTGGCTTGTGATAAGAGAGGCTTGTTATTAATAACCAAATTTTCCCGAGGGAGTCATTCCACAGGGATCAATAAAGTTTTGTCTTATGTTTTCAGTCAGAATGAAGCTTTGCATAAAATAAATGAACAAATAAATAAATAAACCTAAGCATTATACTCTGTAAGTAGTATTTTATGTATTCAAAGTCAGAACAGGCTCTGAAAATCTGAACACTAAAGACAAAACAAACCGAAGCCCCAAAGAGCTGAAGTTAACATGAATGAAAATGATACTGTTAAGTCTTCCTATATGACTATATGAAATGACTTCACATGAAGATCATTATTATAATGTGTCTGTGTATTGTTTACAAAATGCCAGCCATGCCTGCATGCTCCTGTCTCTCTGCAACTTCGTGTCCTTCCTGCACTTCAGAGTGTTGAGGCCTTGCTTTGTGAGCAGAGCTGATAAGAACACACAGAAAGAGAAGGACTTGAGTTGGCTGCGCTCAAACAGCCTCTCTCCTTCAAATCCAATTTGTAAGTTTTGGCTTTTGAATCAGCTTTAACATATCTGCTGCTGCTGGTTGGCAGCGTAGAAGGCATTTTATGCAAATGGTGTCCAGCAGAGCAAATGAATGTCGACAGAGGCAGATCTCCTTTCTCAGCCTGTAAACGAAGAGGGATTTAAATTTCAGAGAACTTCTGAGAAACAAACTCAGAGGCAAATTTCAATGGAAAACAAACAATAGATATTGGAGCTTTTAGTTACTTTAACTTTTTATGACTGTAAAACCAGCTGTTCAAGTTTAATGACAAGTCTGGATAAATTGGACTGTATTGCCAATTCCCAAAATGCCACATCTGTATTTAACTACAACCTTGTGCTAATGATTATGTACATGATGTCACAATGAAATTTCACACATAATGTAACTTGAGCAGACCCGAAGGTCACAAACACATGCCCCCCCCTTCTCAGGATATGGTGTCCATCTTTATTCCACATGCACACTTGTAGAAAATGAGCTCATGGGCTGAAGCTCTGTTGGCACACTGTGCATGCCATTCCGATCCTCTGATTAAGAGCACTTCAAGGAGCTACTCTCATAGTAACTGAGCTCCTCCTCTCACCCCCTCTGACAGGAGAGATAGGAAAAAGCCCACCTGGACCGCGCCAAGGAGGAGCTATCTGGGCAAAAATGCTCTGGAGGAAAGAAAATGATAAACAGGAAGGAGAGAGAAATAAAGACCAGCCAGGAACACTTGGTGTAATGGGTAATGAGAGAAAGAAGGAAGCAGATGAGAATTTAATTTGGAGATATGAACGTCATGTGGCTATTCCTAGGTTGTGACTGTGAATAGAGGCTGCAGGCCGGGCTTCTCTTATCTCCAGTGCAGTATACTTGGCAGTGATAATAGCCTGTCATTACAGAGCGAGTTGGGATAGTTACCAGCTCTCATCAGCACATTACAGAAGGCAAGCCCTCATCACAAAGCAGGGAAATGCATGATGAGAGGATGGAAACAATCCTCCCTTTGCTCACTCACATGCAGATATTTGTAATTGGATCATCAGTAAACAGGCAACCCAAACTAGAACTGATGCTCCCACCAAACAAATATAAACACAAGAAAACACACACACAATTTTACTGCACGCCAGAGCAACAGCTGTATGTCCAGTGCAGCTCCAGTCCACTCCTAGCACCAGAAGAGAGACAGACAGTGCCCCCCGCTTAGCCCCCTAATCTGGCATAATGCCTTCACTGTAACTTAAGCTCTCATGTACAGAGATGGACACACAGCCAATTCCCATACAGTCCCATCCTCAGCTGGCAAGAACTTCCACCTAACTGGTAGTTAACACATCCCACCCAAGCCAAATACCATAACATGGCTGTTCGTCAAACATATCCACAATGTGACCTAACCTTTGCACAGCAAGCTGGCGATGACTAAAGACACCTGTTGTCAGACTCATAAGACTGGCATGACTGGAAACACAGCTCACTCGTATGATTGTATCTGTTTTAGCATTTAAGAAAGTTTCTGTGCCCTTCATGAAATATTCTCCAGTCAGTGTTAGTCAGGTTATCCAGCATGTTCTGCGTGCATTTTTAAAATAGAAAATGTTTTTCTTGTCAGCATTTATCAGTGTAGAAACGTGAGCCTGTGCTTTGTCACACACCTGACGCACACAGCATGCAGCACAGAGCCGAGCAAAGGGCATACCCAGGCATAAACTTCTAAACATGCTCCCACAAGTTCACCCCCTCGATGTGCACTCATGCAAACACATGCATTTTTTTAAACCTCAGCTACATGCATAAATACATGCACACGTGCACTCACAAAACACGGGTACTGTTATAAGTTGCAGAAGAAAGAGCTGTATCCTTCTTATTTCTAAACAGATTCTTGTTTTTCTGACAGGCCTCCCATAGCACCTCCAAGCTGTCCCACTGAGATAAGCTGGCTGGCATTTTCATCATTCCGGCCATACTGATTGGACTATTATCATAAGAAAGAGGCTGAGAATTCAGGAGGCCTTCCCTCTGGACGCTGATTCATGTTCAAAGTTGGGATTAACAATCTCGCCCCTCAAATCCCCTCAAACAAGGCAGGGTAGAGCAGGCAAATGAAGCAAACATTCAACAGATAACGAAGAAGACTCATGGCTCAGTGGACAGAGGGATGGTTGGATGAATGGATGGGTAGATGGATGGATGACAAGTTAGTGACAAAGCCTCAGGGAGAGTAAACTTCATTAAAAATGCAGTTACAGATACTTTCTTTGCTTGACATTCACACACTTCAGAGTACGGTTTGCTTGAAGTGGTTTGGTTTCTATATGTGCTACATCTATAATTTAAATTCTAACATAATAAAATAAATGCACAAGGTTTTTTTTTTACTTTTGACTTTTTTTTTGCAAAATATGACATCACAAGCCTCATTTAGCTAGCATGCTTGACAGCAATTGAATGTCACTGCGTTATCTGACTGATCCTGCAAAAACGAGCATTTTATTCTTTTAGTCAATGAGATATTAGAACATTTAAGGTGATTTAACGGCATAATTTATCACATTGTTTCCTTATGATTCCACACTTATGTCTCTTCACATTTCCTGTTTGTAGTGGTAGTTGTGCCCTTTTTTCTTCTCTCTCTGACCAGGATTCACATGTCATGCATGAAGACAGACACAAAACATGTACCGGTAGTACTAACAAACCGGGCAGTTTGAACATATTGCAACACTGATTTGCAAAAACAGGTAGTGCATAAGGAAGTGAAGATATGCGAGTGGGTTTTGACTTTTTGTCTTTTTTTTAAAGAGATAATCTCTTCTCAATGTGATCTTCAACTTCTCTTTTCCCCAAACTCATCATAAAGCTTTCGGGATGTTTAGGGCTGCCTTCCTGCCGTGTCCTAGTCCAGTAAAACTGCAGTGCTAGCAGTTTACAGCAAAACAAACCTTATCATTCCCTTGCTGTGTTTGTTATACCCTACCTGTCTGTGCAGATTACACAAAGTAAACAACCGCTAAGCTACAAGCTACAAAACACGAACCTGTTTTCACTTTGCTCAAGTGCATCAGATATAGTTAGAATATACAGCGACTTGGTTTGTTTACGAAAAGACTGTATAGCATTTCTTTGGAAAAGAATGAAACTAAACAACTTTTAACCTTTTAAGTTTCCTCTGTTAAGTCTGCTTTGAGCCATCTGAGACATTTACTGTCTTTAGAAACCACAAGAGCTTTAAATGCTTAAGAAGAGAGCACGTCTATTGCTATCATGTGTGACTATATATCTTTATATTACCATAGATCGTCTGTCTTCCTCATTATTGTGTTCTTAAGATATAAAGCTATATGATTAGGAAAAGTAGGCCTTGCAATCAGCTCTCACCTAGTCTGAAATGAAATAAGAACAAAGTGCGATTTCCTCCAGGTAGCTGAATGATGGCGTATTTAAATTCCGCTCCGTAACGCACACGGGAGAGGTTAGGAAAATGGGAACACTGTAATCACTCTGTGGGGGATTTGGCTCACAGATATCGACACCTCTGCGGTGCAAAGGGAAAAGATCCTTGGACCCGTTTTTACAAAAGAAAAGACAAAGTAAAGATTTCATGTGGCTGAATGAGTTTGCGTTTCTCCTCAGGAGCAGTAAGTCCTAAGAAATATTTTTCTCTTTATATTTCATTCACCTGTGTGAAATGTTGACAAAAACAGACAAAACATTTTCTCCCATTTGAGTATTTTATGGAAAATATGACCTCATCTTTAATTTTCCAGCAGCATTGCAGCTTTAAACATTCTTCTCCATTCTCTCTGCTTTTACTCTTAATGTGTGAATATCTCAGTTGTTGGATCTCTGCAAGGGGAATGTTGTATTATTCTTATCTGATATATAATTTGAACTGACCTTTTTCTGAGTCTTCTGTTTTATGATGCATTAAATATTTTCTATTAGTTGAAGTGCAGTCAGGCCTGATCAGTACCTGGACTCTCTTCATGTGAAGCCATGCTAGAGAACAAATTTTATCCTGATCTTGCTGAAATATGCAAGGCCTTCCCTAGGAAATAAGTGAATCTGAATGGCAGCAGATGCTGCTGAGACGTCTAGCTTTCAGCCCTGACGGTGGCTTTCCAGATGTGCATGGTGACAGTTAAAAAGGCACCCCTAATGATGCACCTCTGTACCATCAGAGATGCATGAGCGCTGATGACAACACTCGTGGTTTTTACAAAGAATTTTAACTTTTTAACCACAGAAGAGTTTTCCACTTTGCTTTAGTTAATTTAAAATGGGATTCGGAGCGGAGAAGACAACAACTTTTCGAGCTTATACATGATTTCTTCTCTTGCAGCTGTAACCTGTGGATACGGCGGTGTACTGTGTCCACAGATGATGATATCTGGAAGTTTTCCCGAGCCCGTGTAGGGCTTCCAATGATAAAAATGCAACTGTTTTTAATGCATGATGATCACAGGTATCCGGTAGCCCATTTATTCCTCTTTTTTATGCAGAAAGACGTCCTCACCGCTGCATGCTGCTGATGGAGCGCTCCTCAGATTCTCTGTTGATGTTATGTACGGCGGAAGAAGAAAAAGTCAAAGTCTGGAAAATTTTGAATAAAGAAACAATATTCTAAAATTGCAGCACAATTTGCAGAGATATTATTATTTGCATAACAACATGTTCCTTAGGCTGTTTGTTTTTTTGTTCTTTAATAGATTGTTTTCCCATTTTTCCCTCAGTGCCACAGTCGCAACTTTTTGGAGACACCTTTTTTTTTTTAATTGAACATGAGTCACAGGTTATCTGATTGTTGATGAGGTGAAAACCACAACGGCATATATGTAATTTTTTTTTCTATTTTCATCTTGCATCAGTCAAAACTGTGAAAGATGGCGGAATAAAAACATATTATTGGCTTATTATGAGCACTAATCACAATGTTACCACTTCTCACGCCGCCTCTAAACTCAGCCGAGAACATCCTGACGTTATTGAGACTGAACTGCTAATTGATTAAATTAACAGTTTACTTCTCTGTGGTAATTAAAATCAGAAAAGGAATATATGATTGATATTTACAGGGATATATATGGCTGGTGCCGAGTGATTTTAAAAGCATATAAAGAGGATATCAGTATGGAGTGATACAGCAAATGTAAATGAGATAATATAACTGAGCATATTAAAGTTAAAAGCAGGCTAAAGCACAGGTTAGATGCTGTTTTCTCACTGTTTCTATGTCTTGTGTGTTGTTTTCCACTATGAGTTTTGCTCTAAAGTTTGCTGTAAATAAAATAAAATAAATGCGGTTGTAGGTCTAAATGCAGCAGCTGCTCTGCATCATCGATTTATCATTAGATTAACACAAACAAGACTCCTCACATATGGCAGAGCAGCTTTTAAGTAATTTAGAACACTTAAAAGCACATTAAAGCAAAACAGTAAATAAGAAACACTTGGGTTTATTGCTTCATTTTGTTCCCTAATCAGCAAGGATATTAAATCCTCTATTCATGGGATCCAGCTGACTGGAGGGGGGGGTGGATTGCACCTGATCCATATTAATGTGTAACAGTTTTAGAGTGAAGCCTATCTTTTTTTTATGTTTGCCACCCCTCCTTTTGCAATCCCGCTAAATAGCTCTGGAAATCTACATGATGTTTGCATTACAGTCGCACATTAAAAAGTATCAAGTGTGAAAGGATTAGAGTTAACCAAAGGCTGAAGCCGTACCTGGATCACATTAGACATGGCCAAGCAGCTGGTACAGCACGATGTGCCAAGCTCACTCGTTAATATAAAAGCCAAGCTCACTCGTTAATATAAAAGTCTGTTCAAAGAGCAGGTGCTGTTTTTTTAGGGTTAAAAACACATATTGTACACAGATAGATCAGGATTATGGGGGGCTTAGAAATATTATCAGCATCAAAGAATATTAAAATAGACTTTTGTTTAATTTAAAATCTGGATTTCCAGACTTTCAACGCGTGAGCACTTATATGCTAGCAAATCTGCTGAGGAACTTGCCCATAAACTTTATATGTTAGAAGGAAAATATAAATTATTCAAATAAACGACCCAAAATGACAAATATCACCAGCAGTGCTTTTCAGGTGCGCACCATAAAGCAGTTTCCTTATAAAAAAGCCCAAATAAAACAATATGGAATCATTTGCTTAATAAAGACTCATTTATCCATGGTTAAATTTCTTTATATGAGACATAATAAAAATGAACTTAGTTCAACTTTAAATGGCAAAATAGCTTTTCTGGTCCTTGTTCTTCTTGCAGACACTCATTGCTAAATGTCTCACTCTCTTCCTGTTCTTCTTTCCTCTACTGCATCATCTACACAACCTTTACTTTTCCATTTGTTCACTATGCTACAAGGAGAACAGAGCCTACACAAGCTAGCTAGATACAAGATTATCTTAACCTGCTTATAGCATAACACACAAGTCAATTAACGCTACTTGATGCAGGTCTTACCCAGTTTCTTTCATCTGAATCCTCCTGATGATTCAATGTAAACTGCCTACAAGAGCTCATCTTCTCTCACATTCTCAGTGCTATCATATGACCGTGATGATGGAGAGAATGATGGATCTGCTGCTACTGCATGTAAAACGGAGGACTACATGGCTCAGGATGTTAAGCTTTGTTAATACTGTTGTATTACAACGGTAAATTAGTACTGAAAGGTTCAGTATATATGATGGTGATGCAATAAACCCTTTGCAAGGATACACCATCACCTTTTTAACTGCACCCCCTGTTTACTGTTAACTTTTTCTGTGTATCTTATTACTTGGAGACACTTTCTGATTCATGTCACTACCTTATTTTCTAGCTAATGGACTGATGAAGTTCAGCAATCATTATAAGACCCTTTTCAAGGTAAATTTTTAAATAAATCTGCCTCAAGCACAGTAACTGTAGGCGTTATAACAATCAGAAGGCTTTATTCATCATTCATTATGACCCGAACATTGGAAAATTCACTTCCTGTCTCATTTGATAGTGCATATTTATTAATTCTGTAATTCTGTGTTCATCTCAACATCACTTATGTAAATCCAGACTATTATGGCTGTGTTTTGATTCAGTGGAACGGAAATAAAATTGTTTCCTTTTTGCTTTTCTGCTGTGAAAAAGTCAAGAATTTAAACATGCTGTTGAGAAATACCTGAAGCATTATTCAGAGCTGATCATGAATCCTGATACTTCCTACACACACATATTCTCTGATGTACGTCGCTTTGGATGAAAGCATCTGCTAAATGCCTGTAGAATAGAATAGAATATTGATCCCACCGTCTTTGTTTCTGTGTAATCAAAGCTTTGCCGCAACAGTGTTTCACTACTTTGATGATCCCTCACTTCTAACCTCCATTTTGAATTCAGTCGTGCTCCAATTGGCAAAATCCTCCTCCTCCTTTTTTTTGAATGGCGCCGTCACCACCTGGTCTCCATTCACATATTGATTGCCGCAGGCCATGGTGATCAGCTGGGTCTGGCTTTGTATTTAGCATTTATAATGCCTCTGTTTCGAAAGAGGCCTCTGTAAAACACTGTCAGCCTTCCTTGCTCCCCCCGAGGTATCTGCATGATCCTCCATCAGCATTCACAACAGATCAAGTTAACCCACCGGAGAAAAGGCCAAGTAGCACATTGGGGTTTTCTACTGGGATTTCTTTCTTTATCATTATGATTACGCATCAACACTGTGCCCCTTGCCCTCTTTCCTTTTGGGATCAGCCCATTTTTTGTGTACCCTAGTTATTCCAGCCTTCCCTCTTGACTGCTTGCACATCCAAAGTTGCCAATCAAACCAATTAAACTCTTTGCAGTCCTCATTTTTTTTCTCAGCCACCAGAATCCATCACTCATGGCACAGAAGGACAAAAAGGGGGGCTGTGCCGCTAGAGGGTGGTTTGTCTGTTAGGGAAAGTAGCGTATGAGGTGTAAGGGGCAGGGTGTTACGGTGGAACTACCCCATTCTCTGGTTTCCAGAGGCAGGCTGAAGGGTTAATGACACTATGAATGGTTTTCTACCCCTTCTCCTCAGCTAGCAGGAGATAGGGCTTGCTTTTATTGGCTTGTGTCAAAGTGCACATGGACAATGAGGACCTCAAAGTTCAGGGCTTACCTCACTTTTTCATGTGCAATGGGGTGTGCTGGCACTCCAGGTCCGCTCAAAGCAACTCTTTGATTCTGCTTTGGGTTGCAGGGACAATGGAAGAAAAAGTGAGTGCGCATGTGGGAGGAGATGGGGATTAGTGCCGGAATCAATCTTTAACCTGTGCACTGTGGACACCAAACACAGCTAACAGTGCATCATACTGCTCTGTCCTCAGAAGGGAGTTAACAACTTTCATCTCACCATCATTTCCTATACACATTAGTTTTCTGAATAAAAAAAAGGTCAGACTTCATGCTACTCTTAAACATGGTACTGTTATGCATGAGTAAACCCCCCCTCAAACCAACACTGGCCTAAAGCCCCTTGTCGTTTTGAGACTTACTTTAAGAAAAATAAACAGTCTGCAGCTCTCACTGTGCTTAATCAAATCCGTCTGGTAATAAATTTTACGCTCAAACACCCATTACCTCTAATTAGACCCTAATTTGTCAAATAAGTATCATGAGTTATGTGGCACTGATTTGTTAGAAATAGGTAGAACAGCACCCTGAACTTTTCAGGCTCTTTTGTTTGATGCGTCTTACCCTTTAAATTAAGCACATTTCGTCTTCTTGCCTGCAGCACCCAGAAAACCACGCAAACATGCCCTAAATAAATGCCCCTTTGTCAGGCCTGTGCCTGCGTGCAGGAGTTTTATATCCAGTTAATGATTTCACATGGTTTTTCCTGTTCCTCATCAAACACAATGAGCAGACATTCCACGATGTCTTGAGCTATGCCCTTTAATTTCTGATAAGTGCTAATTGTTTGTGTAGCTTTGTGGCCATGCCAAGTTTTCAGCATTTTGACAAGTGAAGATTGATGAAGCTCTAACCACTCAAGTAGCATACTAATCTAAGCAAAGCCCCATAATGTGTGTCTGCCTGTGGGTTGGCGTAAAGGTGGCAAACACTCTCAATCCATCACTTCTCAACCGTACACTTTTCTCCGTTACGATTATATACACTTTGATTTATTGTCTTAGTTTTAATGGCAAGTAATGGTGACTTTCAAGAGTAATTGCTGGCGAGGAGCCAGTATTGTTAGACACAGTGGTGTAATTGTTGGCTGAGAGTAAGGTCAGGGTAGCTAATGAAGTTAACTTTGATCCGATGCAAAATAATGCATTTTAACTGAAGTATTGGCTTGAAAATAGGAAAAAAGTATTTGTTATTTAACCCTGTTCAATCTGTCACCCACTTGTTTTTCAGAATTTTGTTTAACAATGTTTTCTTTAAAAGCTCGGTGAGTCTTGATGCTATTGTCTTTGCTCCTTCTACCATTCCATCTGTTCTGAAAAGAGTCCAGATTCAGCAGAGCTGCCAGCAGGTCTCGGTCTCATCTTTTAATAGGCCAGACACCCAATTATTTCCCTTCTTGCATGGCCTAATTGGAGCCCATGCAGGCTCAGATAGCGGCACAAGCAAAGACCTGAAGAAGTGGAGGAGGATAAAGGATGGAGGAGGAGGAGGTGGGAGAAATCTGTCGTGAACAGAACTCTTCACAGTGAAAGTTTCCCATCACTTCCCCACCGCTCCTCATCCCCACTGGCAAAGACAATGTGTTTTTACAACAGCTCATTAATGACAGAATGACTGATTTGACGGGACTTTGAAAGGAAGCTGAGTCACATTGTCGAGTCACTGTTGTCTCCAGCGGAGAGTCGGTTCATTTTGAGATGATTGTTGTGGATTAGGGCACTTGTGGTTTTTCAGAGTGGGTTCGGGGGGGGGGCAACTTCTTTTATTCTGCTTACTTGCATTAGCATCCAAATGTCTTTAAATGATTTACTAGATTTCTCCTAAAAAATAAACTGTAATTTGCATTTGACTTGTGGTTAGCTCCAAGGCTGTACCGAGACCCTGCATCTCAGTGGCACCAAACATCACTGCTGCCCGAACACATGACACTATTACTGTAAAAGCACAGAAAAACATTCCACCTGCAGGTAATACTTGCTTAGCCTTGAAGTAGCTTAATGCAACAGTATCTCTTTCATTGGATTTTTTTTTGTGCAAAACACATTTATAAGCCAGGCGAAGGTCCACGTCCTCAAGAAATGTTTCCCATTCAATACAATTAATAGAATATTTTATTTTCTACCTTGTAAACTGAAACTATGTACAGTGACCTCTTCGTGTTGGTTATCTTGAGGTCACGACACGTGGAGGTGGACACAGCTGGTGCTCACTGTCAGATGAATGAGGTAAGGTTGCAGGACAGGAACCCAACAGCCCTGCTGTCCACCTGCCATCTTTACAACTCCTCCTGGTACCAGGGTGCTCCTGCTGAGCAGCACCATGGCAACCTCAAAGTTCCCCACTGATTGGCCAGGCTGTTACAAATTAGCACATCGGGCAGCTTTATTGAGTCATTAGCATATAAAGAGGTGAGCTGAGGGCACAGAGGCGAGATCATCTGGAGACTCCCCTGCAGTGCTTCTGGTTCCTTTATAATGACCACAGAGCAACTTGACTGGGTCCCTGAACACAGACAACAAGGTGCTTGCTCTGTCAGTCATTTGTCACAACTACCTGCAGGCTATGGTGGGACACAGGGGAGAATGGTCCAGCCCTGAGGAAGACTTAGCCAGGGCCTGTGGGATCAGCTGGGAGACGATGCCCCGGGGTAGAGAAAAGCCAGTAGCATCGTTACAGTCTTCTACCGTCATCCTCTGACCTTCACCCACCTTAACTCATCATTATTGTTCCAACGCTCATCGCTCCCATTCTCATTTTCCACCTCCTCTGTCCTCTCCTGCATTTTTCTTCATGTGTGGGCTTACAGTGATAAATGCAGAGCTGCTGACCTCTTATAAAACCTGTCTGACTGGCTTACAGTTTAACCACTGTAGCTCAGGGTAAAAGGTCAAACAGCTGGGCAAGGGGGCAGGAGGTGGATCAATTCATACCATCAGTCTTAATGAGACAGGACATCATTAAAAGCTAGTTTCTGTTAATGAGAAACACTTCCCAGGGTCCTATTGCATTTACCATTAGCTCAACGAAGAATGAGAGCTCATTGATTCCACACAAATAAAGAACATGAGCAGAAACAACGATTCCTGATACCATCGCTTTCCTTCTCAGGGAATGTGGATAACAGCTGCGATGATGGAAGAGACACAGACTTATTCCATTGGTTCTGATACGTTAAAGATGGAGGAATATTTTGTTTACATTGCATGTAACATAAGCAAAAGACAGACTGCTGCAAGGAGGAATGCTTTTATAATCTGCTGAAGCCATAACACATGTGGTGCCAGAGGCAGCATGAGCTATTTCCTGGTAATGCATGGTATGGTGCCACCTGGATCCACTTCCGCACTTGATTCCACTTCCCTTCTTGTAAGTGAGCTATCTGATGAAGGCCAAAGGGGCAAATGAAGCGTTGCAATCATGCTTTATGTAAGAGAGTTTACTTCCCCTTAAATAATTGTTGTCTCAAATGCAAATCTTTACTCAAACAATGCAGATTTTTCTATGTAAATTTCCTTCCTGACTTTGACCAATGACACATTATTTATTGTCTGATGCCATTTTCTCCACGTGTCTGGATCGTAATGTTTTTTTAATCATACAGACACTCCTGAGTAGCTACCAGTCACTGCATCTCCCATGGTCCAATTAGCTCTGAATACAACATCCATGTTGTGTCCTGTCGCTTGCAGCTGAGACTAACGACTGCTATCTGTTACCAATTACAATTCCTTCAACTCTCACATCCTCTTCAGCTGCTTTCTGGCTCTCACATCCTCATCATCCCTCACTCTGTTCTACCTACCTTCCTCATTATTTAATCAAGATCCCACTTTTCCACTCAGTAGCTATTGTTGCTGTTTCTTTCACATTATCCTTCAAGTCTTAGACATGTCACTTCCTGTAGCAGGGTCTTCTTGTGTTGTGAACTCCAGGGTTCACAGAAAACTCTTTCAAGTATTTCAGCTAATCCAAGGCACTGAGATCCCGGTTCACTTCTGTGTCAGTCTCTGCAGCCCTTCTTTCTTTTACATCTGGCTTTATGCACTAAAAAAACAGCATCATGATCTATAAAAAGTTTAATGTCAAATGTTTTTCTTGACATCTTGACCTCTGATTGGAAGTGTGTTTTAGAGCTGATTATGGAACAATAATTTAATCTCTTCCTGATGAATCTCCCTTGTACAGGGGAAAACATGAGAGGTGTGCAGTACAGAAGCTAGGAATCCCAACATTAAGTATACCAAAATAGCCAGAAATATTCAAATAAAGTGCTCCAACAACCATCAGCATCCAAAAAAGCCTAAATCAAACTTCCAACATTGCATCTGCTTCTGCTAATTTCTCCCAACCATCAAGTAAACCACTTAAACAAGGGTTCACTTTAAAGCAGAGAATGCTGACTTGTAAATATGTCTGTTTAATCAATGTGTGATAAAGGACGCCTTACCTTTGCTGTTTTGTGGTCTAAAGTTTTATTCCACCTTGAAGCAAAGCTGTGAACATGTTTTATGACTCTGCCTTTGTTTGAGAGGATTCATGAAGTAGTTTACATGAATATGGAGGGAGTGTCATAGGGAATTTGGGTACTACGGTACCCCTCGATTCATCTGACTCAGACAATTGATAAAGGATTCAATGATAAAAAGAGGCCGATGGCTTCCTGAAATATTTACCTGCATAACACGTCTATTAAAAAAACTTCACGTTTACTTTTTTTTAGTTGCTCTTGTTTAAACACTGACTTGCAATCACTTTGCACCACTGACCATCCACTTTTACATGCTGCACACATTTTTTTTCTATACAGACCACTGTTTAACAAATTTTTGCAGCAAATAAAAAGCAATTCAAATGTGCCTTAAAACAAAAGTAAGTTGGCTACTTTACTAGTATTTTTATACAAATTCCTTAATGTACTGGATGCATATGTCACAGAGAGGCATGATATGGAGGAGCAGACCCAACCACAGCAAAATGCACTCACTCACTCACTCACTCACTCACTCACTCACTCACTCACTCACTCACTCACTCACTCACTCACTCACTCACTC
>JBAMHV010000023.1:4352805-4365038 GCA_037177535.1 Pseudomugil gertrudae
TCCCCCCAGATGAGCTGGTGAATGTGGCTGAGGAGAGGGAAGTCTGGGCTTCCCTCCTTAGGCTGCTGCCCCCGCGAACCGACCTCGGATAAGCGGAAGAAAATGGATGGATGGATAAATATTAGGTTCAGTCACAGACCTTTTGTTTGCTTTATCTCCTTATTTTTCAGAAATAAAAGGTCCATTTTCTGTCGAGGATCACAGAAGTGTGGTCATTTCGTTATCCAAACGGGCCCCAAAACCCCACCGTATTCCCCGACCTTTAAACAAAGAAAGCATTTGCCTTTTTTAAAACGGCGCAGAGGAACTGATAGGACCAAAACTGTTATTAAAAATCAGTTTATCCTCTTTCATTGTGCTTGTGGAGGATCTAAGATGCCTTTTCACAAACTGTGAAGGCTTCTGTTATGGTTTTTTTTTTAATGACATTATTTATTTTACCTTCTGGTTGACCTTTGGTCCTTTTGTTGGCTTTTCAGATTAAGCGTTTTCTTGCCTGGTTTACTTGCTTTGCTGTTCTGACTATATATCAGTAAGTTTGATGTGGAATCATATGCTTGTTGCCCTTTTAATAATGGATTTAATGGCTTTGTTTCTTCTCGTTTACCAAACAATAAGCTGAAGTCCTTCAGCTGAACTTTCCACCAGGACTGACTTACTTTGCACTGCAAAATCTTCTGTTTATTTTCATCATCGATTTTATTTTATGACTTGTACACCCTGTTGTTTGTCTAAGCAGATGCACCTTCTGCACTAACTAAATGTTCCTTTTTCTTTTTATTAGTATTTAGTGTTATTACTTCCACCAAGAAGGAAATTTTTTCGCCGTAGTTTGTCTGTTTGTCTGCGTGTTTGTTTGTTTGTCTGTTAGCAACATAACTCAAAAAGCTATTGATGGACTTTGATTAAATTTTCAGGATATGTTGGGAGTGTCACTGGGAACAAATGATTAACTTTTGGTGGGAATCCGGAAAAGATCCTGGATTCTGGATCACTTTGAAATTTTCAGTAACATTATGGTGCTGCTGGGTGGACGTCTGCGCTCTCAGAGTGCTTTTCTAGTTATGCATTGTTTCAATACTGAATGTGTATTTAAGGAGAGACTGATGCCTGCCACTATCAAAGGATCCAAAGATGCATTTTTATGAGGTAAATGTAGAAAAACATAACAGCAACATCACATGATGTTGAACAAAGGCTAAAGACGGTTTTGTGGTGATTTGCAAACAATGGTTTGCTTCCAGTTTTGTTTGGATTTTAACTGGCATGAGATTTATCATACACGCATGGGACAAAATGTAATCAAAAGTAACTTTTTAGCTCGTTCATACTGCGACGGCATATAGAGTAGTTTAGTATTGTGTGAATATAAACAGCAGGAAGCTCCTTTGTGGCTGGAAAATGTCGGCATTCAGCTCACTGTTTCAAATTACCTCCCAATAAACATACACACAAATATATTTACAACCAGTGCCTCGTTCAGAAGCCCGCCAGCTGTGGCTCTGTGCAGAAACACAATCAGTGCAGCCACAAAGGAAATAAATCACAACATCTTGTCTTGTCCTTAGAAGGCCTTCAGTCTGGGAGACTGTTGCACAAGTATTTGGCTTTAGCAAAGGCGGAGCTGCTGCACTGTTTATTAGGTGCAGTTTATAAGCCATGACGCGCTGCTATCCTGACTCCTGTTGTGCAGTGGGCACAGAGGAGCCAGCATAGCAGCCTAGTGCTTTCTGTCTGCTATGACAAAGAACTGCTGTGTGTTGCTTGGATCTCACCAATCCAAGCTCCCTCTGGGCTTCTGTCTGCCAGGAACTCCAGCCAGCACTCTCACACTATGCAAACGGATGCAGAAACTGCTTGTTGTGTGATAACTCAATGAGCACACACAGTCATTTCTGCCTGCACATACAGTCGTCACACATGCATGGAGCAGTTGTGATGCAATGTGGATTTCCAATATTTTTCCTTCGTTCCGCTGCCTGCAAAATGCAATCCTATGAGAGCGCTGCTGTGAGTTTTAGTGCAGGACAAGGCTGCAGGAGCTTGGAGTAGTGAAGACAACTAATGACCTGACATGTTTTGGAAGTGGAAGGAGGAGGGAGAGGTACAAAACAAGAGTGAAAATATGACAAATGATCAGAGGGCAGCAGGATATGAGATAAAGGAAGTGTGCTATAGGAAACGGAGGGGATAGTAAGGCGGTGTCAAGTTACCATCAGTACACTGTGTCCCATTACAGGTTATATTGAATTCTCTGAGTTTAAGTGAACATGAGAACCTTTGATGCTGTAAAACAAGGGGGCTAATTCATGCTTTGAACGCTGTCAAAGAAAAATAAAATCCTGCTGTTTTTTCCCTGAACTGCTTCATGCTAAGAAGTAAGGACATAGAAATAAGTGGAAAGTTAACATGTGAAGCATTCAGTAGCATTCAGAAGCAAACAGGACAGCAGCTCAAGTCCAATAGAACTTTTTTCCTACAGAGACTCATACGGTTAAAGCTCTGATGCAACAAACTTTGGTGTTTGTGCAGTTATAATAATGTTGTTCTGAGTAGAATATCACATTTTTTGGGGGAATTCATGAGCATGAGCTCACATTCGCTCCTGACTGAGATTAAGATAAAATGCAACATTTATGATTTAAATATGTTGCTTTAGATGTTTCTCCATAGACGAGAATGGGATTTCCTTTCACGTGTCAGTTTTTCCAGATCTGTACTTGTCTTATGTCTTGTTTAATTGAATATTAGGTTATTAAATTAAATAATGTAGGTTTATAACCTGCACTATACCTAACCTGTGACCTTGACCTGTATACAATATGAGTACAATAAAATGTGCTTAATAATAATGAATTTCCTGACTCCAAAAGCCTGATGTTTAAATTCCTCAACATGCAAACTGAAAAGAGGAAGCCGCTTCGTTTCCTGGTTGTAAATTCATCATACATGTGCTGACACATCTTTCCTTTCCTCAGTTATAAATATGTTTCCTGCATGGCTGATAAAGCTACATCATCAGCTTTTGGCATGTAGTGGCACATTATTAGATGCTGAATCACTGCTTATATTTCTCTTCACTCACATTTCCTTTTTTGTATTAAACAAATAATAATAATTAAATGAGTACATTTCCTGTGTGAAAGGTTCATCCTTCTCAAACATCCTCTCTGTTTCTTACGCTCTCCCTGTAACCATCTGGAGTTATTTTTACTTTAAAAAGTACAAACATTGTGTTTTTCTAAGCTGGTTTCTTAAGCCTCAAAGCATGTTCTCTCAGACTTTTGAGTAAAGCTATTCTGTTAGACGGACATCCGGGATATTTTCACGTCACCTGTAGCAACGTAGCCTGCCATCTTAGCGTGGGGGAAACGACCCTAGCTACACTACGTAGGAGACATGCTGAAATGTTGTTGTGTGGTCGGCTGCACAGCCAATTAAAAAAACAAGGGGTTGAAGTTTCACCTTATACCCTTAAGTGGGGTCAGGAGAAACAAGTGGCCGAGGGCCATCAACAGGTGCGCAATAATGAATGTTGGAAAGTTGTGGGAACCAAAGTTCAACTATACATACATCTGTGGCTTCATTTCACAAGTGGTACTTGCACATTCAGTAATATTCTATACATAAAAATATATGCATTTAATAATAACATTTATAATAACAAATGAGGACATACAAAGTCCCCATTTCAACAAAGACCTTTTAATTATAACGAGTCAAACCGGGTCTATTTAGGCTAGCTGTTAGCTAACTATTAGCGGTTGCATTCAGAGCACCATAAACGATGAGCGAGATTCTCTTTGAACCTTGTTTCCTTTTGGCTTCAAAATCTGACTCTGCATCTTGGATGAACTCTGAATAAGTTGGAGCTGCTTTGTAGCATATTAGGATACTGTTGCACAAGCGCTATCAGCAGCACAGCTGATAGAGTATGACCTCGGTAAATGCAAAGAGACAGGAAATGAAGAACCAAGACGTACTCTGAGTTTTTACACTTGCCAGCATGCGGGTGAATCCACTTGGCGGTTCAAGAGTGTCACGTAATCCGATTGTTCCCGACCGCAAGCAGATCCACACTGAATAAGCGTGGACAAGAGTTTTTATTGAGCATGAATAAAAACAATCTCTGATTGGATAAAAGCAATCACATGAATCTCCTTTGATTGGATAAAACAGTCTCGTTGCTTCCTGATTGGCCTGAAGGTCACATGAAATATGTGTCACAGAGATAAAGGAAGTGGCAGGATTCTGGGAATTGTAGGCAGAGGGAGACAAAGTCCCTGAGGGAGAGGAGGAAGAAAAGGCTTTAGCTGATGTAATCACTCTTACAACCTATCAACAGTAGAAACTAAGTGGTCCACAGTCTATATCCCTTACGTGTCGCATGCCCACTAACGTTAGTTTAGAAACAGGCCCAGGTATACTTAACAGTGTTTACGCAGTTATAGTAGCCATAATATATGCTTTTTTTTCTTTATATTAATCACCTACAGTGAGCCAACCACATATAATTGAATGAGACAGACACGCTGTTTTTCCCCTAGTTAAAGATGGTGCCTACGGTTGCCATGGCAAATACATCATCGTGACGACATGCCGTCTTACAGAATGCTCAGTTTGCCTCGTTGAACACTAATAACACATGCCGAGCTTAGAAAGCAGATTTTTGATATGCTTATTTACACTTTGTGTCCCTGAAAAAGTAAACGGGGCTTCACTGAGATTTACACTTTTTTTTTTGTCTTGATATGAGAAGAGATTCAGACCAGGAAAAAAATGCTTTGAAATGCTTGGTGGATTGGATGGAGGTTGCTAGGTTGCACTCTAAACAAAATAGAAAATTCTTATCATTTTGATGTGAGGTGGCATCCCATTCCTCAACCAGTAGTTATTAAAGGTTAACCAGCATGTTGTGTTGGTCATTCTGGCATTTAAAACCAAACTGATTCTACATATGTTGTCTCTCCGTCCTCTCCATTTCAAAATTCTGGATGTAATCTATGCCTCTGAGAGCATCGTCTACCTGGACGATGGAGTTGCATCCCAGATTCTGGAGATACGGGACCACCGATAGCTCCTGGCTACACTTCATGTACAGCTTCGGTACAGGAGAATATTACAGTGTGTTTAGCTGTGCATCTCATTTCACAGAAGCACAATCTTTACAAGTGATAAGGTGACAAATCAGTCTTTCCACTGGTGTATAGACTCCTTGCATTGTTTACAAATAAACAATATATGCACACAGCCCTGCTGCTACATCTGCGTGTGTACATAATGGCAAGATCAAACTTAAATGCTAAAACAACTATACGGAAAACCTTTCACCGGCTGATCGTGCCTGTTATTTAAAGAAACTAGCACTTAATACAGGTACGCACATACCTGACCCGTATTCGTTACAGGATTGGCTTACGGACATGAAAACATGGCCTAGCTTGCAGCGGCCTGGTATTTACGTGTACCTAGAAGGTCTACAAATCACTGGAAGCCATTAATGTTGTGATGATGGCACGTAGTCATAAAACCCGTCCATTTTTTTTTTTTAAATGAATGCTTGCCTTCTGGTATGGCGTAAAAATGAAGATGTGGATTGTCTTTACTCTGATTTGTGCATCCCACAGCACAGTAAGATGGCATTTTAAGATTAGAAAACTTCCTTTTTGCATTGGTCCAGCTGCAACGCAAAGCTGTTTTGCCACATGAATGCGCATCACTCACATACATCACTCGCAAGGCAACTGTAGCATAACACTCTGAATGGGATGAATAAACCATATTTTCCATATAAATTAAAAGAGCCTATTTTTAACTAATTATTGTTTCAATCAATCAATCAATCAATCTTTCTTCAGATCCAATACAGGTCCATAGCATAAAAATAAAATAAGAAAAAATACAATACAAGCAGACACATGCATAAAAAAGAAAAAAACATTTATCACTTAACATAAAGACTATTGCACCAACGATTCCACAGCCTAGAGAATAATCTTACTGAGCTTTGTGCGGGGTTGGTCAGGGTGTAAATGATGCTGTTTCCAGAGTCCAATAGCCTGCACATGCAACTGTGCATAAGATTGCGCAGTACAGCAGGGCAGGTGGGCACAGCAGCTCCTACGAACACCTCACTGGCACTGCACCAGTGTGAGACCTTAAGCAGCATCCTCATCCCATCGTTGTGCCACCTGAAGTTTCTGCATGCTGCTTTTTCTGTAGTGCCGCCACAGATGGTTGGTATACATCAGGGTACAGAAGGCCTTAAAAAGTGCAGTCCTGACAGCTACTAAGCACATACCAAATTTACGGACAAGCATGTTTGCTTGTGCTGCACACACCACTGTCTGTAAATGTCTCTATCGTTCGACAGGTCAGCAGTTATATAGTGTCCCAGCTACTTCACCTCATCAGTGACATTGAGGATGATGTTGGACAAGAAAAAGTCAGGAAAAGATAGTTTAGTGTGACAATCATGATGTTACTCTTTTTTGAGTTGTATTTAATATCAAAGTCCGAAGCGTACTGAGAGCAGACCTTTAATAGCTGCTGCAGACCAGCACTGCACGGGCAGAAGATCATCAGATCATCAGCATACATTAAGTGGTTGATGATATTATCACCAACCCTACAACCAGTCCCATAGTCATTCAGCATGTAGACATTAAACAGAAAGGGGGATAAAATGCTATGCCATGTTAATAATACATCAATGTTTAACTGTTCTTTAAAATAAGAAAATCAGTGATAAACTGACAAATGAGATAACACATATATAACACATGTTTTAGTATTAATGTGGACGTTATTGGTGTTCAGTGTCTTCCTCAAGGACACGTAGTATGTAGTCAGAAGGAGCATGGAATCACCAACATTTAGGTTGGCAGACGACGACTCTTACCTCCTGAGCAACAGCCTCCCTAAAATAAAACCTTGTAAAGATTTAAAATGTTGACAGTTTTAAAATAAACGTGAAGATTTTGTGCTCCTTTTTTTTAAAGCCATTTTTAAACGATGACGCTCTAAGCTGCTGCTTTACATTAGAGAGCTTCTTTTCTTTTAATGAAGTACCGCTTGACCAAAAATAAATGTAGTGGATGTTTTATTTAAAACTGCAGACAGAGGAGTGGAAACTTTGCGCAGCCAAATCTAATGTGAGTGTTTGTGTTTGAAATGAGAGAGGGAGCATGTGACAGAGTGAGTGGGCAGCTCTTTTTTTTTTTTCCAGACATGCTAAAGAGGAAGGTTCTGGCCTTGTGACCCGACATGTACTCAGAACGGTCAACATTGCAGACACACCCAGTCCCTTGAAATTCCATGGGTGACTGTTTCCACCAAACACTCTGCATCGCTTATGTTGATATAAATATGAAACATGTTTTCTTTGATAACATCTGGGACTTCACATCTTTGACAATGAAAGACCCAAAATATCATTAAAATGGACTCTTTTCACAGCCATGTTGAAAGCTTTAGGAACGCTGCTGGCTTTTATTGGTGCTGAAGCATTTGAAGCACGTCATGCTGGGTGGGCTTACCAGTTATAAATATACTCTTCTAAACTTATCCAAAACATACAACGTGTGAGCCTTTTCCTGTCACCGGGTTCAGTACTCATTGAATGTATGTAGAAATAATGTACCGTAAAGAAAGGAAAAACTGTTGTGTCTATTTGGTTTAAAATGCGTGTGTGTTTTAGGAAAACCAGTCAAAAGGATGTAGTCACAGACACAGGAAGATACTTCTGCCAGTGAAAAACTATCCTGGATTTATGCAAATATGCCTCGCATTGCAGTGACATCATGAGCAGGGTGTGTTTACACAGTCACGGTCATGTGTACAACTTAGGGTTGTTCCAAGAAAAGAATAGGCATCCCCGTCATCCCCCATCTGGTTTAGTCTGGTTTTACATTAGCATGTGCTCATTCTGAAGGATGCAAAACCATTTTCGGTTACAAAACTGTGACAATGCAACAGTGTGATGCAGGATCAAGATTTTAGAGAGAAAAAAAGCTAAATATTAGCTTAGAAAAAAAATATATTAGCATAGCTGTAAGTGGCTTTTGTCTTGGAAAAAATGCATGATCAGCTCTAGTCAAATGGGACATTACTGTGTTGCATCCAAAGTCTTGACATTTGCTAAAAAAAAATCTTTGCATCAAGTTTTTTTTTAACTTTTTTTTACTTTTAGTTATTTTTTTCCACAGAGCATCAATCAGTCAATAAATAATAATAATAATAAAACAATAACAACTTTAAACAAAGCTGAACGTATCACAAAGTGTAAATTCTTTTTTAAAAATGGGGATGGGGAGGGGTCAATTAAATACAAGAAATAAATCCCACCCTGTCCAGATCAAATTTAAAGTAAGAAACTCTACTGTAAACAACATTTAAAGAGTTATGAGAAACATCAGAGTGAAAAACATGTGAAGGACTGGCACAAACCAGATTGAATTCATTCAGAATCAAAGTAAAATGAATAAAGTTCAGTATAATCTGAAAAATACAACCAAATTTATAACTTTTACCAAAAGATATTATTGATACTTTAAATAATAATCACATAAAACATGTTTAAGTTAAAAGTGACTGATGCTAGCAGGAATTCTTGTTGGATCTTTTGTTCCGGGGTCCTGCCGGTTAGAGACGTTGCCCTGCTGCAACACACAACTCAAATAAACTGATTGGAGCAGAGTTGGGAAACCATTTAATTTAAATGAGAAGTTTTGTCTCAGTGGAACATCTAAAAGCTGAAGGACCCTGGCCTAAAAGGCCCAGGGCGGGACATCCCCGGTTCAGCTTGTGCAGCATCCTTCTCTACACAGTCATCTCATGTTTACATGCATCCTACAGAGCAAAATGCATGAATAAATTATTATAAACTAACATTATCATTACCAAACCAGAGAAATGAGAAAGATGAAATATGTTCTCTTTATTTTATCTTGCTTCAGCAGTGGATTAAAAAAGTGAAGCGTTGGACAGGTTTCTGCCTTGCTTTGGTTTGCAGTCAGAAGACTGGTAACAACCTTCCTGCAGCTTAGACCTTCAGCTGAGCATGCTGAATGAATGGGTTGGTTCCCTGCTTTCAGAAGTGATTCATAAAGAGACATTTTCATCCACAGTGTTTTTTTAAGTCCAGAAAGGGATTATTTTCAGATGTATCTGGTTTTTCCCCTTTTTGAGCTTGATGATACACATATAGCCCATGTAAATAAACTCTTTACCTAAAGTGGAGGTGCGGGGTTCCACTGTGTGTGGTCCCCATGCAGACTTCTTTGCACGCTTCGCAAAAAAAGTCCTGGAAATGAGAAGGCTTGGGATTGGTCGTCACTCTCCAAATTCCTCTGTGGTTTAACAAGCTCCTGTATCTCTCCCACCACATAAATCCTGTTAATCATTCAAATACTGACATGCATAATTGTTACCATAAGTGTAATTGTAACCCTTATATGGCAGGGCTATAGGCAGAATGTCTTTTAGACATTATAAGGATGTTGCAGTGTGTCACCGAAAAAATTCCTCATCTACACAACATTGTCAAACTAAACACTCTGCACCATTTAACTTTAGCTGCAACCTTACAAGCTTTCACTACTGCAGCAAATTGTGCAATGAACCAGTCTTCTCATGTAGATTCATGACTGTACACAAGAGCTTGAGGTTTGTGATAGGCTTGCTTAATGTGCTGGTGGCTATGACCCCTGTCAGTCAACATGGAGCCACTAAAGTTGTTAAGTAAACTTTAGGAATGATGAACAGAGCCTTTTAAGAAAATAAAAAAAAACTTTACATACAGTTTACTCTGGAATTATAAATGGTAAGACGTTGTTATAGACATAAGACACTGGGAAGAAGGAAGAAAACCAAAGTTTTAAGACCGTTTCAATTGCAGATGTTTGAGATTAACCAATGAGACTCAAGAATGTCAATCTGGCTGTTATGAAGTGTTTCATGTTTGCCATGTAACGATGATGAAATGAAACTGAAGACTTTTTGTGGCTCTTGTGGAGTGTCTCGCTTTGATCTTTATTGTGGTGATAGTCTGCCTCACATCACTGACAGTCCTTCACAATCACATTACAGCATTTTTTTCACATTTTTGTGTTTCAGTTAATTGTTTTGCACACAAACACACACACCCAGCTATACATATGTATACATGCATATATTAAATTAAATGAATGAATACTTTATTGATCCCAGAGGGAAATTCAAATTGTAGAAGTTTTTTTAAATACTTAAAAATAGTTAATGAAGAGGTCTTCACTGTTCTTGCTGGGATGGTGGCGTCCACACAGGAGTCCATATAATCCATTATACACTCGGTCAAGCTGTTGATGTCATCACCATGAGGACCACAGAGGACACTCCAGTCTGTTGTCTTGAAGCACCATCTCAGAGCATCTTCAGCATCGTTAGACCAGGTTTTCACTGTCCATCCAGTGACAGGCTGTCGCTGAATGATGGGCCCTCTCTGGTGGAGCAGCTGACAAAAGCTAGCAGGTCTCCCATGCAGATCCTCTCCCCAACAGTGACACCTCCAGGGTGACACCAACGCTGATTATCCAGCACTGCCACTCCACCCCTCCTTACTGCCGGCAATACGGACCAAGCTCTGACACTGGCCATACAAGGACCAAACAACTCGAACAACTGGGTCCGGTACCCAATACTCTCGGAGCACCCCCCACAAGACATGGGGGACACGGTCGAACGCCTATATATGTATGTATGTATGTTTATGTATCTATGTTTATATATGTATGAATGTATATATGTTTATATATGTAGGTGTGTATATATTTGTATGTATGTAGGTGTATATATGTATGTACTGTATGTATGTATGTATGTACTGTATGTATGTATGTGTGTGTGTATGGTTATATATGTATGTATGTGTGTATGGTTATATATGTATGTATGTGTGTATGGTTATATATGTATGAATGGATGTATGTTTATATATGTATGAATATATGTATGTATGTATGTATGTATGCATGTTTATATATGTATGAATGGATGCATGTTTATATATGTATGTATATGTGTATGGTTATATATGTATGAATGGATGCATGGTTATATATGTATGTATGTTTATATATGTATGAATTTATGTACGTTTATATATATATGTATGTGTGTATGGTTATATATGTATGTATGGATGTATGGATGTATGTAGGTAGGTAAGTATGTATGTATGTATGTTTATATCTGTATGAATGTATGCATGTTTATATATGTATGTATGTGTATATGGTTATATATGTATGTATGTTTATATATGTATGAATTTATGTACGTTTATATATATATGTATGTGTGTATGGTTATATATGTATGTATGTATGTATGTATGTATGTATGGATGGATGGATGTATGTATGTATGGATGTATGGATGTATGTATGTATGTATGGATGGATGTATGTATGTAGGTAGGTATGTATGTATGTATGTATGTTTATATCTGTATGAATGTATGCATGTTTATATATGTATGCATGTGTGTATGGTTATATATGTTTATATATGTATGCATGTTTATATATGTATGAATGGATGTATGTTTATATATGTATGAATGTATGCATGTTTATATATGTATGAATAAATGTATGTTTATATATGTAGGTATGTGTGTATGGTTATATATGTATGTATGTTTATATATGTATGAATGGATGCATGTTTATATATGTATGAATGGATGTATGTTTATATAATTATGTATGTGTGTATGGTTATATATGTATGTATGTGTGTATGTTTATATATGTATGTATGTTTATATATGTATGAATGTATGTATGTTTATATATGTATGAATGTATGTATGTTTATATATGTATGTATGTATGTTTATATATGTATGAATGTATGTACGTTTATATATTTATGAATGTATGTATGTTTATATATGTATGAATGGATGTATGTTTATATATGTATGAATTGATGTATGATTGTATATATATATATATATGTATGTATGTATGTATGTATGTATGTATGCAATGTTTGTAATGTATGTAATGTATGTATGTATGTTTATATATGTATGTATGGATGCACGTTTATATATGTATGAATGGATGCACGTTTATATATGTATGTATGTTTATATATGTATGAATGTATGCATGTTTATATATGTATGAATGGATGTATGGTTTTATATGTATGTATGTTTATATATGTATGAATGGATGCATGTT
>JBAMHV010000023.1:4368825-4405589 GCA_037177535.1 Pseudomugil gertrudae
GCAGGAATTCAGACCAAAGCATTGCGGTTCTGCTTTATACAGACAATAAATTAATGATTTACATGTTAAAAGGAAGGATTTAAAAGCATGATATATCTCTTTTAAAAAGCTTTTATGTGACACACCCGTCTGCTTGTGTTTTATCAGATTTATAAGTGTACGTGTTTGCCAAGAGCAGATGAGATTATGTGCCTTTTTATATCACATTCACACCATTATGGGTGTGAAACTTAAAGGGGCATTAAAGGGGAAAATAGCAGCTAGGACTCACATGTCAATAGCTTTGCTCCAAGATCAGCAGAAACAGCCAGATGAGAAAATAACTGAAGGAATGCAAACAGAGTAAAAGTATTTTAATGGGTTTTTTTTTCTGAGAGAACTTGAGTTTTTCCCCAGACTCTTTGGGTTATGTTTACTTTAAAAACCCTAATCAACTCTAAACTCTGATTTCTAACACTGCAACTCAGCGAGGCAACATATTGGTTCTGAAAATTAATTAAATTCTGAATAAATCTCAATATTTTCATTCATCTGCAGAAAGGTTTGATTAAATAAATCCCTTGTGCCTATTGATACGCTTCACCTCATGGCCATTCAAAGGTCCACTGGCTCTATCTACTGGGCATTTGTAGGTATTGCATGCAGAAATACAAACAACTTCAAAGTCTGTCACAATCAAAATGAACATTAATATAAAGATCATGCTTCAAATATTTATTTACCGATTTCATTTAAATCGTTTTGAGAAATTCTACAACTGTCAGAAGCAACATGCCAGATTCAGACCTGATCAGGGGATATTTATTATATAACAGGAGGAACAGCAGGTTTTCAGAAAAACTATTCAGGACCCAGTGGCTCCTGTGACGGTCCCCGATCCAGGTACAGGTGCTCCAGAAATCAAATGAAACAAAGCTGGTGAATCATTAAAAAGCCTCTTAGCTCCCCTTGCAGATACATCCTATAAGCCGTGTTGTTTAATGCTGTGAAGTTGCTTTAGTCTGGCTTTACACACCTTCCTGTTGTACTTGCACGAAAAGAAGGCTGGCCATTTTAAATGATCAAGACATGTTCACATAGAGGAGGCTTTGTACTTCTGCGGAAAAGGATTTACATACCTTGAGATTGTTTTCCTCAACACTTGACTGAGGGATTACCTCAAGCCTGATGTCTTTGTAGAATATCCCTCTTCCCACGCCCGAAACAACGCGTAAACCCAACATAAACAATGGGAGATGGAGTGAAAGAAAAGGCAGACAGAGCAGCCTCATGTCTGCTGAATGAGTAGGAAAAACTCGTGCCAAATCAGAACATAAAGGCTAATGCACATGCAGTTTCACTAAGCCCAGGAAAGGAAAAAGGTCACACGTTTGTTCTGTTAAGATTCTGCAATGTCTCACAGGTTTATTTCCATCCAGGGATGCATTTATTTTTCA
The DNA here is from genome assembly GCA_037177535.1 of Pseudomugil gertrudae. NCBI lineage: Eukaryota > Metazoa > Chordata > Actinopteri > Atheriniformes > Pseudomugilidae > Pseudomugil > Pseudomugil gertrudae. Next base: position 4,370,262 of record JBAMHV010000023.1, read on the forward strand.
GATGATGGGAGAATCTGCATTTTCTGCACCTGAAAGATTCTCAGTGATGTTCTGGTCTAGACTCTGTGGTGAAACGATGTCTCTTTCACCATTTGAGCTTGATGAACCCTGTTATCTTGGAATATGGCCGTCAGAGGAGAAAAAAATCTGTTAGCATGCTCATTCAGTATATTCAGGTAGTCAGCTGACCTCTTTGGACACATGTTGCTGAATCTAGACCTGACCAACTGCAGAAATCCCAGATCATAGCCCTGTCCCCAGAGGCACTAGGCAGGATAGCAGCATCACTGTGGAACAGGGTATATCTGGGTAAATCTCATCAGATCACATGACCTTCTTCCATTGCCCTAGAGTCGAATATTTATGCTCCCCATCGAACCAAAGCCTTTTTCTCCAATTAGCCTCACTGATTAGCAGTTTTCTCATGGCTACGCAGCTGTTCAGACCCCATCTCTTGGGTTTCATCTGCATAGTGTGTTGAAATGCACAAACTTTCTCTATTAAACATATCCCCCAGCTCTACTGCTGTTCTCTCCATTTAATTCCCCCAAACATTTAAGTGGTCAGAATTTATTCAAGATGTTTTTCCCACCACATTTTTATATTATATAGCTCCTTACTCTTCCATCTTTTATTAATGTGTTCCTGTGTTAAATGTAAGGAAGCATGGCAATGATTTGACTTCTCTTAACCAGACTACTGTCTTTTTCACCATTATATTGTATCACTCAGGGTTAAATAAGAAAATGTTGCTCATGCAGTAATGGCCTGATAGCTTCTACTTATTCGCTTAGCTAAATCAAGGTTGTGACTTTTCTTTGGTCCTGCAGTGCATACATGAGCTGTCCTTGAAGTAGACACTAACTATGTAAAGTTTTCTTTTTCATAAAAACCTCACAGGTATTTAGTTTGCAGCTTCAAATAAACTTGAAAAAGTAAAATCCATTTCAAAGATCTCATTCAATCCAGATGAATTTAGGTGGGTTGTGATGGCACACACAGTTTTTATACAAGACTAAAGGAAACAATCAGTCACTTGCTCTGTTAGACGTATTTTCAGACTTGCTAAAAGGAGGGAAGTTGAGGTAAAAATGACTCTTTCTTATTCCAAGGTGCACCATTCCTGCTGGTTAATGGAAGCATTAGAATTAAATCAAAGCATCTGCAATGAAAACTGAGTCTGAATCAAAAATATTCAGTAAATTTTAAATAATAGATGCTGACCTTAAAGTTGGATGAATGCAAGAGTAGAGACTAAACTTGCATTTACATAAAAATGACACTAGAGGGCGATAAAAGCACACCTATAAACGAACATCCACAATATATCATCTTTTTGTCCCCCAGATTCTTATAATTTAAAATTCTGTATGGATGTTTGGGTTAGTTTTACAGAAAGATGCATATGCATTTTATATTCTAAATGTATTTAGTTACTTTACTGATGGAGCCGATTTGGGCTTTCAAACAGTGGAGCCAATCCTCCAGGTAAGACCTGCACCAATACAGTATTAATGATTATATTCTAATAATTCAGCTGCTTTTAGGCTTGAAATTAGTTCTCCCTTTATTGCAATAATAAGAGTTCTGATAACAAAACACACATGGAAACCATGGGAAATGACAATAACAGAGAATATTGTTACAGTCACATATCCAGATGGTCATTAAATTAGATTTGTGCTCAAAGGAATAAAAAATGCAGCATTATTTCAGTCTTAAGCATTTATGACCAACTTGCCATTCAGGTTGTGTTTTAGCTCCATTTGTAGGTTTTATGGGCGGTCATGAAACACGAGTTATATCTGAGTTTTAAGGATCTTTATGTTTTATTTACCACAGCCTGTTGAAATCGATGTCAGGCTCGAGGGTTTAATTAGCTCACAGGACTCGCGTTGCCTCTGATGTGAAATCTGCTGGCAAGGTTTTATCTTTCTTTCCAGGGTTATTTGTGTATAATAATCTACTCAGACTGGGTGTTTATTAAACGCAGACTGTGGCTGGAACTCTTTCAGCGGCTCCCTCTGTAGACGACGTTGGGGCTACGTCAAGGTCAGATTTCAATCAGCGTTCTGCGCATTTTGGAAGCAGGGTGTGAATAAACTCCCAAACGAGTTTGAAAATGAGGCAGCCTGTGGTGAAAGACTTAGAGATTAGACGGGGAAATAAGAAATAACTGCAGCCAAGTCTTAATTAAAGATTACCAGCTTTCTCTTTTATTGAAAAATATAGTCGTTATTCCAAAGAAAGAAAAGTGAAAGAAGTAAATATATTAATATGCTGAGAAACCAGAAGATGGAAGAGGAAACAAAAACAGTACATATTCGGCATAACACTACAGCCACAGTAAAGAAAAAAAGTTCTACAGCTGAACTTTGAGCCAGTTGGTTTATGCAGTTATCTTTTTTTTCCACCACTCATCAAACCACTGCGTTCAGAGGGGAAACTTCATGGCATTTCCACATTCTTTGCATGGTTTATTCTGGCCCACTAAAAAAGTTTCCCAAAGACACACACAACCGCCAGACACTTTAAACAATTACAAAGCATTTCAGAGTAATTTAAGGTACTTATATTTGTCCAATCACCTTAAATCTGAACTCGGGTAGGTTAAAGGTTTGACCACAAATGGGCCATTTTCTGTTAAAGCTGCTGACATTCCTCTGGCTCCACTCACACCATTCACCCACATCACCCATGGCACAAAGCATATTAACATTACTCAATTAAAATAACAGCAAAGAAGGAATGTATTTTCTCTTTAAGAATATATACGTTTAAAAAAGTTAGCTTCTTGGTACTGAAAGTGAGGAGCTGGATCAGCCCCACATATCTTAAAATTTAGGCCAGTTTATGAAAGCGGTCTCATACAGATGCTGAAAACAGCATCTAAAAGCCATCATCTCATCTTAGGAAAGCTCAGAGCCTGACTGATAATGTATAAATGATATTGTCCCATGTAGTGAAGATGTATTGATATAAAATAATTATGCTATAAAATAAGCGTCTGCAGCACATGTAGCCAAGTGCACGTCACAGCTGTGTGGAAAAAATATTGTCCCATCAGTTTCCCTTTTCATTAGAACTCAGACACAACTACGACATGTACATTTATCAGCAGATTTGGGACTATTTGTTTTCTTTTTCCTCGCTACAACTGAAATGTGTGCATCAGCCCTGAACACACCGAATCAGCCAGGCTCTAATTCGGTTAACGCACACTTGCCAGGTACCTCCAGACAGATTTTAACTCCTAAACTTCTTGCAGCTCGTTCTTTGTTCCCAGACGTGACAACAGCTCGAGGCAGAATGGCACAACGCCCTGATTCTCTACAAACTCCTGCATCAGCGGAAGAAAAAGCACAGCCGGACAGTCAAAACATTAAACATGTTTATAGTGAGAGTACTTTTTCATTCATTTACACCTGAAAGTAACCTACTGAGCGAGTGTGTGCTGAAAACACTAAACACACACACAAAACAGGAAGGAAAAAGCCCACCTGTCTGCTACCGACCCTGCTGGTTCTGAAGCAGTCGCAGCTGGTTGGGGGGGAGGCGGTAATCTAACACATTTAATGAACAGACCGGGAGAGGGCCAGATGATGGGTTGATTTAATCATCTCTTCCTACTATGTGATCTTGGTTGTGAAGAGAAGGTGAATATCACCACCTTGGGGGTCAGGGAATTTATTTTATTCTCAGTACTCTGAGACATGCCTGATGTCCTTCCATTAAGTAGTTGTGCCCTAATAACACCTGTACATGTTGTTAGATCCTTTAAGATGAGCCCAGCCTCATATGCTGAGGCGGTTTAGTTTACTGTAGCTACTCCTTTCAGTACATCTCTCCACTAACCAGCTAATATTACCAACTGCCTTTATCATTACAGGTGAGAGAATATTCATTATATCTTCCTATAACCATCGCGTCTGTCTTCATTTTAAAAAACGTACCAAAGAACACATACAAAAAGGCCTCGTGACAATTCACTTCGTCTTTAGTAGGAGTGATGGGACTTACGTGCTTTATGTGTACTTGGGTTCACTGCTTAGTGTCATAATGGCAGCTTTTATGCAAATAAAAAACACTTTGTAGTACCGCTGAATTTCCGTAGTGACATCAGAAGAAGTCCACCAATCAAAAGTTTAAGACTTACCAGTTTACATTAAGACTGATTCATCCCTTATAATTATGAATGAATAAATATCACAGTTGTTTGGGAATATTAGGAATATAGATCTTCCCAAAAAGTGGCAAAAATAATGTACTACCAAACTCAAATACAATAGGTTTCTGTAAACTAATGTCCACATGCTGTATGTACACATGATATAAAAATGGCATAAATCACCCTTAAACTTAATAGATAAAGGTAATATCTTTACCTGTTTAGAATGTGTATGAAAACAGTGTCACTGGCTCCATGATCATTCCCACCCACACCGATAACAAACCTTTTGTTACACTTGGACCTCAGCCTTCCTCTGAATCTAACATCCAACCTCACCATCCTTCCTTTAATCTCTGACTTTTTAAATCTTCTTAAACAACAATTTCTTCTACTGAATTTTCCTGCTTTGATGAAGGTCTGAACATGGGAGCCAGAATTATTTTGAACTTGGTAATAAAACACATAAAGTGTGCTCAGAGTTCAGATGTTGCATCAACCAACCCAAACGTATAAAAGGTGTTTTTTGAGCCACTCTGCTCATGGAAAGCTCATGTCTCCTTTTCTACAGCACAGTGAAAATGTGCTGGTTTTATTTATAGTGTTGATCCAAGTGCACTGATATCAGATCTACAATAAGCCCTGATTCTCCAGCTTGTGTTAGCCCGCCTCTAAGAACTGGTTCTCATTTAGCGCCCTTGTTCACGGCAGGACAATGTGCTCATTCTACACTCGAATCTCATCGTCATCCTCATCCATGAAGGTAAAATCTCTGTCCTCCTCCCCACGTGGCGAACTGTACTTTGCACTGTCTGTGTCGTTGTCGTGGAGGTGGTACTGAGGTTTATCCGAGCCCGAGCTGGACACGGAACTGCTATCCGTGTTGTGATGGTTGTTTCTTGCGTGTAGCTCTGGGGTGTAGGGGTCCACCATGGTCTTGTTCTGGTATGTGCTTCGAGGCGGCCTAGCAGGAGCCCGCTCCTCCGCATCATCGTCATCGATGTTTGGAATGCGGGAAGGGGACGCATGGCCCTCGCTACCTTTACCTTCCTCATAGCCGAGGTCGTCATCCTCCCAGCTTTTCTTTTCCATCACGCTTAAAATATCCCCGAGCATGGATGGTCCCAAGTCAACATGGAAGGACATCATAGACTCTGCATGCTTCATCCCACCTCCTTTAGGCACAGATGGAGGTAAATCTGTAAGTTCACCAAAGTTACGTTCATCAAACTCCACATCCAGGGATGCCATTGCTGCTGCACCGTTAACCGGCTTGGCTTCGACCTCTGCCAGCGTCTTCATCGGGCTCGAGGAGACGCTCTTTGGCAGCTGGGTGCCTCTGTTAGAGCTTTCGTCGTTTAGGTAAGGCAGGGATATGGCGTTTTTCACAAACTGAGAAGAGCCGGCAGAATGCCCCGTTGCGTTGTACTCATACTTGTCTCCTCGGTTTACAGAGTGAGAGCGCTTGCTGCTTCTGAAGGTGCGAGATAGCAGCCCCGGTTTGGGACCAGGTGAGCCGTGTTTCGTTTCCGGCTCTTTAGGAGGTTCTCCTGATCTGGTGCTTAGAAACGAAGTGTCCCCAAAAGCGTCGCCTCCTCGGCCGACGTGCATGGTATGACGGAAATCTCCCAAAGGAGCACTGATCATCTCTGCAGTCAGGTCAGCCCGAGACCTTCGCTTTGACTGGTTAGAGGTGTTCACCAGCTGCTTGAGAATAGGCATTTTGGCAGTCTCTTAGTTATTAGCCACAGATGGAAATCAAATTAGGCTTTGTAGGTGTGGAGGAGTGTCCCTTCCAAAGTTCTTTGGCAATTGTGATGTTATCAAAGAAAGTATATTTCCAGGTGTTCACTGCGTGAAGCCATTCTGGTCCTTCGGCTCAGGTTTCCTCTCGAAGATGAATCAGCCTAAAAGAAGAAGAATAGACAATGAAGACATCCGCATTTCTAAAAGCAAAACATAATCTGGAAATATGCCATTAAAAACAGAAACCAAGTATACTCAAATGAAAACATAATACCCGGCTTTCATTTCTCATTGCTATCTCACCCTCTCCTGATTTCTATAAAGCAGGGAACCTTTTGGTGCCAAGACTTCAAAATGAAGACTCACTTGAGGGATTTTATAACAGTAAAAACTTTAATATGCAAAAGTCTGGGGGGGTGTTATGCAATGTTGAAAGGGCTTTTCTGGTAGGAAGTTCATAGCTTATTCCACTTCAATCCAGTAACAAGACCACCAGTGAAGTGTGCCGGGGTAAAGTAAGTTCCAATTCAAATTAGGTTTTTATTCCTCCGATACGTTTTTTGAGGTTCTTTCCATCTGCTGTCACTGGGCTACAGTGTCTCCCGTTACCGCTGTGCTTTAGTTCCCATTCAGGCCCCTTACTGTTACATAAGCAGAAAGACAGGATACTGGGAGCCAGAGCATTTTAGCTTAAAGGAATAAAAGGATAAAGAAAAAAAAACTGAGGAGGAGCTGGTGTTTTTTTTTTTTTACAGCACAACTCAGAAAGTCCAGATCAGCTACATTCTTTTATTATCCTGACATAATCGAGGGATAAAAGGTTTCCACCGCTAACTTTGTGCATGTCCTCTCGTTTTTTTCACTCTAAAAAAGCACCATGTGAAGCCTGCTAATTTTATTGTCTCTTTCACTAAACACACATCAATGTTCACCTTTCATTATGTCTGTATCAGCTGTATCAGCAGGTTAAAGGCTTTTTCAAACACGTTGGTTTCATTCGGAAAATCTTTAACTAAACACCGTTAATACGACTCAGACCAAAGTCACTTGTTACAGAAAGTCTTGAAACATGATCTTAAATCCAAACTGAGGGGAAAGAGGTTTAACCTCCCACATATGAACACGCTACAAGCTCCATGTGTTCCGGAAATTAACAAGGGCCTCAATTGTTTTTGCCAGACAGCAACAGCATCGTTGCGTGTTGTCAAAGTAGAGCTGAAGCCCACGCTAGAGGCTCACTTGCATATCTCTTCCATGAATGAATGGGGCTTCACTCGACAATATTCCAAAAAGCACGTCACCCATGGAAACATTTGCATTTCTGACAAGCACCCATTGAACTGGAAAGGCAACTGTGGCACCAGAGGGAAGGGAAACAGAGCAGGGTTTGATAGATGATAAAAGCTGGTGCTTTTAAGCCCTTCATTCAAATGACAGATCATCCGAAAAGACATTTGATCTCCATCCACTACTACAGTTTTATCCCCTGCTTTCAACAACCTCATTGAGGATTTTCCTCTGTAGTTTTGGCACTAATGGAGGAGATGCATTTTTGGAACAAAAGGTTGAACAGGGAGCAAATGAAAAGCTTATTTCCATTCCTATTCTAACAGTTATCAGAGTTGAAGTTCATCCCATAATGCAAGTGGAATAAGCTTATTGTTGTGAAAGCTATTTAAACAGCAGCTGGATACCGAATTATAAGCTTATAGCTTAAAACAAATACTGAATTCCCTGTGAGCAAATTCACCATTCAAAATCATTGAAGTAAGATCCAACAGTAGGTAAACCCTGTAATTGAGCAGTAGCCAATTAGTAACATATGTACCTGACCACTGAAGACAACTCAATGGATGTGTGCCCCCCCGAACAAAGCTTTGTATTTCCCCAACATGAGAGCAGAGCACTGGCCACCAAATGGACATCCTGTTCATAAGCCAGCTAACCACAGAGAGAGAAAAGATTTCATCCCCCTCATGTAGCAACCAGCTCATTCACATGGATTAACCCTTCCTGGTGGCCACATGTTGGGCAATAAGACAACCTCCACAGTGCTGCAGCTCAAGAGGAATGCTTTTGATGTGCCATGTCACCAGAAGATATTCAGTCTCAGCAGAAAATATGTCAGTGTGTTCTCAAATATCAAAAAGAGGTGCAAACCTCACACCTCAAGTCATTATATGAAATGGCCCATTTTATGCCTTGATGTTTGATGAAGAGTAGTTTCAAAAACCTCCAGGATCGTCAGACACCATTATTGTGGCCTTGACAAAAGGTGAAGTATGGCCAGCCTGCAGCCTCGTCATATTCAGTTTAAGCCTTTCAGTTCTCTGTAGGAGATAAGTCATGAATTGTAGAGTCCAAGGCACTATACTGTTTCAGTATAAGGTCCACAAAGTTTTCATGTTTTGAATAAAAATTACATGAATGAATTTATGTAATACACATATTAGATTTTAGGGCAGTTTTTCTTACATTTTATGCAAATAAATGCTTACAATTTTCTTATTTGATAGATTTTCTTCCACAATACATAAAATTGCAACTTTTTTATACTTTAATGTCCAATTTAATATCTTTTGGATGCAGTCACACTCCACGCTGTAGTAGGGAAAGGTCTGCACTGGCAAATGGTGAAATGGCAGGATGCCCAGGTGGTGGTGGTGGTGGTGGTGGTGGACACCCCTGCACAACTGGAGAACACCTGCACTGGGAACTGAGAACCTACAAGAGGCTCAGCAGCTGGAGGAGCAGCAAACACCATGTCTATGTATTATATGATACCAAATGTCAAGGCTTGATACAACTTTAACCCCTTAATACCTGAAGTAAGAAGAAATGGAAAGAAACATCCCATTTATAAAATCTGAAAACTTTATTTGACCCTTTCGAAAAATCTGAAAAGAAACATCTCTAAATTATTTTTTCCATGTAATTATTGTGTGTAATCTTCTGCTTTCTGGTATTCACCGGGGTGCAGTAGACCGGTATTATATGGTGAAACACAATGTTTTTAATAAAGTTTCTACCATAAAGTGATGCAAAATGTCTCAGAAACAGTATGTATCATCAGGCTAAAAAGGGGTTAATATTTAGTAAACAGCACATTAAATAAAAATGAAAAGTATCACAGTTTAGTGTTGTGGCATCAACAGTGTTGTACCCATCAATGAAAGTATTAAGAGTTTGTTGTTGCAACAATCCTTCCATTTTCTCTTTATTTACGGCTGTTGGTAATCGTACATTATATGGTGATTGTAAATACAATGCGATGGATTGGCGACCTGTCCAGGGTGTACCCCACCTCTCGCCCGTTGTGAACTGGGATTGGCTCCAGACCCCCAACACCCAACACAACATGCTGGCTCAACAAAGTTAAAAGCACTACTATTACATACAAGTGAATAAACACCTATGCAAATACGGACACGTTACTGTTAGAATAAATGTTTAAAAGACATTATCTAGTTTGTTTGAGCTGAGAATTATTGCCTCAGTCCTTGTACCAGCTGGTGACAAAGCCTTTATATAAGGGTGCACTCAGTGCCATGTGACTCGAGCTCCAACTGAGACAAGTGGTGACAGGGCCATGAATGATTAAGAGCATCTTATATCACCAGCAGACTCTGATATGGGCAAAATGACGTCACATACAAAAACAAAAACACAACAACACACTTATCTGTGTACAGGCTTACACTTGTAAATCACACACAGCTATTCTCATGCCTCATTCAGTCACAGCTCTGGTACTGCCATGCTAAACCAGCAAGCATAAACAATGGTTTTTTAAACAGTCTTTCACTATTAAAATTTTAAAGGCCGACAGTAACAGAATCCATTATTTATTTGGAGATGGAAGCTTCCTGAAAAACATCGAGGAGGATAATTACACAACAGCCATCACATTTTTTATGTATCTAAAAGACTAAAAAGTCCCCTTAAAATGTTGTTAAACAGGGAACCTTTGCTATCTGATGCACAGACCCCCCCGACTGCCTAATTCCATTCTCAGCTATATTGATATGCTAATGCATATACCAGTTAGCCAAGGCCAACTATGACACTCATAATCAATTACTCAACAGAGCTGCATAACAATGAAAGGTTCCTATCTTTAACAAAGAGCATCAGCAAATTTCATTTGCACCTACTTTGTCAGGCCCCTAACTTTCAGCCCAAACATTTCATTCCCACGAGGGGGGAGGGGGGTGCTGGTGGTGTCAAAAGGATTGGAACAACAAAAGTCTGTTGATCATGAAACACGGAAGAGAGGCGGCTGAGCAGCATGACAGAATATGGTGCTAAAATAGATGTGAATAAACAGCTGTATGATTAATGATCTGCTAATTGCATTTACTATTCACACAAACATGACATTGATCATATCATTATAGGAATGTTAACAGAGAAGCTTTGGTTTGTAACATTGATGATGAATGATAATCCTAAGATCGCTGCTACACCAGACCTCTGCTCTGTTACTGACACCCCAGCAGGACAATGTCCCCTTACAGGAATGGATACAACATTTACTCAGTCTCTAAACACTCCAAGATCCAACCTAATTCAGCATTCATGGGATGTTCCTCAATAACCTCAATCCACAGAGGCACCTTAATGATCCTCGGGGTCCAAAGGATGTGCTGCCAATGTCACAGTGCTAGACACCACAGGATGCAACCACAGAGGTCTCAAATATTTGTTCCAACAGGTCTGAACTGTTTTGGCTCTGCGATAAGAAGCTAAACTATTTTAAACAGCTGGTGTTTAAAGGTTTCACTGAATGATGAGCCACATGACCTGCACGACTGATGATCTACATCCATAAGCTGAGCACATCTGCTCCGAATTTCCAAGAAAGACCAACCTGAGTAGCTCAATGACATCCATATATTCATGTTATTAAAGGAGCATCTTGAAGGTCAAACTTTTCTAACTGATTATTGTTTTAACAAAGCAGATCCAACAGCTATGTCTACAGCAATGGGTCTACAGGGGAGCTGTGGCTTTGGTGATGCCGACGTTTAACAATATAAAAAGGTGCAGCGGTCACGATCCAGCAACTTTAAGATAGCAGGACATTCAAGTTTAATTTGAAAGATGTTTCAGCAATTCACACCAAGTCCAGCTGGTTAAGTTTTTTTATTTTTTAAATTGTGGTAACCAATGTGACATGATAAATACAAAATATAGCATCCAACAATGTAGCTCTAAGGTCAGTTAATTAAAAATAGCATAAAACAGCTAACAAACAGGAAGGAGTGATTAAGTCTTAAGTTAAGCAGAAGGTATAATAATTCTTAAAGTGTGGCTCTATATTTGTATCTCCTTTTTACATCTTTATGTTTTCTATTAGATTATACAGTCTTATCGACATGACTAAATTACTATAATCATTAATAACTGGCACTGATATTATTGCTGGTGTATAATATACTATACCTAAATTATGCAACATGCAATGATAAAAAGTTAAATGATGAAATATTCCAGGTATCTATCATGACTTGCATCATGTATCCACAGTCCTGCTATGAGCTCATGAGCAAAGCTTCCATCTGATTTCACTGTGGTTTTTTATGTGCCTCAAAGTACTTTTTCATGTCTCTTCAGAATTTCTGAGCAAGCAAACTTCACCACATTGATAATAGATGAGAAAATATTATGGGTATGCAGCATGAGAACTTCAGCTTTGTTGCTTAACTCTTGTAACATCTCTAAAGAGAGTCCCATGCATCCGAGACCAATAAATATGATATGTTCTACCACAGTGTTCTCACCCTGTTATTAAAAAGCAAGAAATTATAGTTTGTTCCTTCATTGTACTTAAATACTTCTTGTTACCAACAAAACCAGTTTTTCTTGCTAAACTTCCAGTGTGCACTAAGACAAACCCTGCTTGGCCCATGTAATGAGCAATTTACAAATTCCACTCAGACTCAACTCCATTATTGGGTTAAATGGATATAAAATGTGTATAAAACAGAGTTTCTGACTCAGTTATCTAAAAAAGGAAGAAGTGAATATCAATAGAAAAGTAAAACACCAGTTTTACATAAAAATCTGCTATTTTATACAAATAAAAGGGTATGGGGTTAGTATCATGAGATGTAATAAAATGTCATATATATGTAAAAATATAAAATCAAGGTATTCACCAGTATTTATTTCACATTATGAACATTGATCCTTACTACTTGTAACAAGGATTTTCAGAAAAAATGAAGGTCTTTTTTAGAAACTTGATCTACTTTCAGTTTTTTTTAATCTGACAGGATCATATGTGAACGGAAGCTTTAGTGCTCGTCTGTAACGTGAGACTATAGCCGTCTTACAGGTTCGGACCAGGTTACATTTACTAATCCCTTTAAAAAAAAAAGAGGGAATTTGAACTTGCTAAATAAATGCTTGACATACATCTTAGCTGCGTTTTTCATTTTGGAAAATCATATATCTTAAATAGACACTGTTAGTAAAGGAAAAAAATCTGTTGTACAAACTTAGTCACAGCAGTTTTTTCCTTGTAACCTGGACCGCATAAAGAAAATCACAAATACTCTCTAGTATGATTAGATTCCCTTTGCTCTCTGTCCGACACACACACACCAGTCCTCAAAGATCTAGTAAATATGTTTTGATACAGATTGAAGGATTCATCATACCTCTCGGCACATTTTTCAGTTATTGGACTTCCTCACAGACAAATAACCCAAACATTTCTCCTGCACGCCGATGCTTAACGCCGAGGCCCCTCAGGGTGGTATGCTCAGCCTCCTCCTGTTTAGTCTGTACACCGATGAGTACAGTTAAACTGCTGAAAGTTTCCACGTCACCAGCATCATTGTTCAGACCAAAAATTATGGGATTTTATATGATGTAGAAATGTCTTCCACGATAATGCACACCACAATTCAATATGAAAATACCAAGGAAAAGGGGGACAGAAAAGAAACAAACCTATCTACACCAGTGGAGGAGCTTCACGATTAATTTCTCAGTTTTTTCCCTGAAAAACTATAAACTACAAAGCTAACTTTAAAAAAGAGAAGTAAATAAAAAGCTTAAAATATTATAAACCAATTTGACACTACCCAAGACAGGAAAGTTTACTGGAGAATAAATGAAAAGTGTCCATAATATCATCTGAACACACTGAAAAGAGCTTGTAAGACCACATCTACCCAAACTCCGGTTTCTGTCCTCAACCAAGGCCTAATTCAAAGTGTTAAAACTTAAATAATTTTATCAGAATTATATAAACAAACACCTGTGTTTTTTGACAAAATCTCTGGCTGAATAATGATAATTAAATGGCTCCTAAATCACGTTGACATAAGCTAGCTTTGGCAGTTCAGCCGAGCTTCACTAAATGTCACCAAATCAGCATCACTGTTGCCTAAGCACTACAGGCCTTCTCTGTGTGTGTACTTGTGTTTGTGTGAGAGTATGTAAACTGTAGTGGATTAGCCTGCAAGGCCCCATTACCACCCAGACAAAAAAACAAAACCACAAAGGATTAACAGAAGCATTATCAACGTGTGCAAATAAAACCAGCATGCCTGGACTGGCCTTGTGCACTTTGTGGTGGGAACACAGGACCGAAAACCCAAAAGCTCTGACCTTCTAGCCCTGTTGTCAGCCCTGTCTCTGACCACAACATTCATATTCTATGCATTTTATTATGTGGCAAAGGCTCCTGTAAACTTACGCAACACATTCACTACATGACCATGTTAATATTTTCTCTTAATCTCTTTAAATCCTGATATTCAAGAGCAAACAATTCCTCTGTGTTTTCATTCAAGCCGACCTTTATTAAGCCGTTACTTGTGCGTGGTTGGACAAAGCGCTGGGTGGGCTGCCAAGCTGCTCTCCAGCCACACAGAGTTTACATGATTCATGGCTAAAAGCCAAACAGATAATGAACATGTTTCTTGATTAAAGAATAAGCCGTTGCCCAAAAACACAATATTTTAGGGGGAAAAATACAGCTCGTCATGCAACATCATAAATGAAAGGACAAAGGGTCTCAACCTTTTGCATATGGGTCAATATTACTTTAGGGATTTCAACAAAAGCGTAGGCACAGATGGAGGCACTGAAGTGAAACCCATCCTCAAAGGGGCAGCAGAGGGTGTCCCTACTGGATTCACTTGGCCATGCCAGCACAGTGACAGACACTCTTTCACTGCATCCTCCATGAAATGTATCAAAACTCTCATTACGCCTACAGTGGAGGGATTGTACTAAACTCTGTGTGTGCTTATGTGCACTGTGCACATGAGAGTACTTGTATAATCATCAAAATCCTTCCCATCAGTCGCTTGCAAACAGACAGCATTCACGCCTGGTACCAGGGGTCAGGATCTGAGCCAAGTGGTTGAATAAACCGTCCAGTGCCTGCTGGACAACACAAAGCAGAATTTCTACCGAGGATTGTTCATTATAATGGACAGAGAGGGAATACATAATGCTCTACTGCAGCTTGACTCCAAATACACAGCTGCTTTGTGCCTTGCTAGTTAATAAAGCTAATATAGTGGCTACAATGCCCGCTTTTTTTTGTTTTTGTTTGTTTTTAAATAAATCCAGACTAGTTGCAAGTCTGTGGAAACAAAATACCAAATCCCCCAAAGGATAACACAAAGTCTGCGACAAAGCGTACACACACACACGCATGCACTGTGGTAGAAATCAGTAGGCGGCTGCTCAGTGTGACTGGAAGATAAGTGACCGTTTTCTGCACTATGTCAACTTCTCAACGGCTCCTGGTCTTTTTAATCAGCTGCCTCCCTGCTGAAGTCAAACACAAAACTCTGGCTATAAAGGCCTCAGGCAAAGAGCCCCTACTAACAAGACAAGTTAATAAATCCCTGTGGTGTTAGCTGCTCAACAAACACTAACACACATGAGCGCAGAAGCCCACAAACATGGGACCCCATTTACTGCTGAAGAAATTAACAAAAGGCAGAAGCTTAAATAAAACGTTTGTAAAGCACATTGTTTGCATAATTTTGTCCTTCAATGATTTAACACCATGATGGTGTGCGACAGGATTGTGATTTATCATAAATCTAAAGTTGTTATGAACGTGACTTTCAAAGAATGTTTAAATAAGCAAGCTGGGATGAATTACATCTCAAAGGCTTAGCTCACCCAGATACAGTTTATCAATGTGCATGTAATAAATTAATGTGCTACACACAAACAGCTTTTAACATCATGTTGAAAGTAAAATAAGCTCTCAGAACAGCGATTAAACCATTCTGACTTGTCAAATGTGAAAAATGTGCCACTTGCACTGCTTTATCTTATTTATGCTGTTCTTCAGATAGACGCTACTTAGGATAAAAGCATCTGCTTAATAACAGAGTAAAAATCATGTAAATTTATGTTAAAATACATAACCGAGCTCCAAAAAAACAGAGAAAAAAAGATGCAGTTTGACCATTAGGAGATTCAATTTTTCATTTATAAAACAGTGACACATTTAAAATAAATAAGGGCATCACATCTTTCAATCCATCTATGGAGGAACTTCTATCTTAGTTTATATCTTGAAATATTTATCTAAACCAGCAAAAAGATTTAATTCATCTGATGCAACAGGGAATGTAACATGTCACTACACCCAGACAATGAAAACAATTTAATAAAAAACACATACACACACAGAAATAAATAAATAAATAAATAAATAAATAAATAAATAAATAAATAAATAAATAAATAAATAAATAAATAAATAAATAAATGTGTGTGTGTGTGTTTTACTACCTGCATACCACTTTAGTACCAGGCGTTTACTATGAAGCCTCGCTGAATGGGGGTTGGTATTGTCCTGCTAAAATAAGCAAATCCTCTGCAAAAACATGTTTTCTCAATGAGAGCATATGTTGCAGAAAATCCTGTTTTCATCACTGCTACTGGCGCCTCAACAGATTTGCAAATTACCCATAGCATGTGCACTACTACACCCACAACTATAGAGACAGCTAGCTTTTAAAATTGTACCTGGATAACAATCCAGATGGCCTCTGTGTTTATCAGTCAAAAGGAGAAGCTGCTGTCAGCGTTAACAACAAGGGGATCCATCTCAAGGTTCAGCGTCTATGGGATTGATTTAAGTAGTGTAATATTGATTTTCAACAAATAAATGACAAACCTTAAATTGATTTTAAATAAATCAATTTTAAAATGTTCCGTCACGTTTTATTGTACACATTTTGATATTTTTGTTACAGTGGAACTGAAGTCTAGTCCTTGAGATATACCATCAACTAACAACTTTTAGATGCAAACCTTCTCAAACACACAACACTCTCATTAAGGGCTCCTTACTAGGCCTTATGGAGCAGAATGACATGTGGAAAATCATCCATCTGTCCACTCATTCCAAAAAAGGGTTGCTGCAGCTGGAGGCCATGCCAGCGATCATAAGACAAGAGACATGTGGACAGAGTGGACAAAGTGGACAGTCTGAGGGAATTCAGAGAGGTGTGTCAGAGAAGGGACGCATCTAAAAGTTGAAGGATTGTAGAGCTTGATTACTGCTTGATTTGTCATCCCTGATTTAGAGAATTGCACAACCTCTGTAGGCCTTAAATCACACCCATCCTGGTTTCATAAAAAAAAGAAGACAAAAAAAGTTAATTGAGTAACTGCATTAAAAATTATATTGTTATCAAGGGATTGCAGTTCAGAGTTGAATGGTTAGATCACACCAAAACCATTTTACTGTCTCAGTGTTGCCCTAAAAAAACCTCATTTTGTTCTGTTTCACTGCATCAGAGTTGACCTTCACAGGTGATAATGTTCAGATATTGTGCAATGATTGAACAGATTTAGAGCTACAGATGCATCACTCCAAAGGGATTCATCATTATCCTGAAAATGTCTTAGAAGAAACAAATGCAGAGCTCAGACAAGTCTAAATATATTTTTTAAAACTTAATTTGCAATATATACCATCTTTAATTATTCCTCTGTAATACATACTTACATTAATTACAAAACCCGGTGTTTGATTTACCATGAAAAAAAATTGTTGCAGATATACTTGTTTTATTATACACAGGCCTTAATTAATCAGAGGCTTCGCTAAAACTTGTATGTCTGCTGGCAAGATGAGAAAAAGATTTTCTTAACTACCACCTCATGATGCCAGAAGCCCTGAGGCATTATTAGTTTACTCTTTCTGCAAGTAATTCTTTATTAATTCTTGTTTTCCTACAAGACCTCTTACATATTACATTGATTAATATTCAATTCAACTTTATTTATATAGCCCAGTATCACAACAAAGTCGTCTCAAAGGGACACACAGTTAATCACACAACAGCAGACATAACACACAATAAACACAAGTAATAACTACACCTAACTAGGCAGACCCAGGACATCCTGTCCTTAGACCCTCCTTCTCACTAAGGAAAAACTCATGGAGTCCACATTAAAAGGAGAGATCCTCTCCCAGAACGGACAGGCAAATGTGCCTAGGACTGTTATCACTTAGCTCATCTAATTTCTAAAATAACAGTTCAGGTAACACCAAAAATACCACCAAAAACAAACCGCTTCCTGTATTGAAGTAGTTGATGGCGTGTTGTGGCTATGAAGTGTCTGCATGTAAATATAATGTTTAATGTCCATCAACGGCTCCAGCGCGTGCTGCCATGAAGATTTGGCCTCTGTTCTGAGAAATAAACTGTTCTAAAATAAGCACATATACACACCCCACCGATTTCAACATGAGAGGCTAAATTCTATGGAACTGAAAACCCAGCAATGTTTCACAAAAGACAATAGAAGAAGAAGAAACAATCAAGAATTCCTGGCACACCCAGGCCGCAAGCATGCATGTAGGGAAAAAAAGGCATGTACAAACACACACAAAGTATAAAATGGGAGTCATAGTTATTACTCACAATTTAAAAACTGATTCACATCCATATAATACAAAAACACACAAAGGCTTTGGATCTGTATCTATTGGAGGTATTGTAACTTGACCTTGGTACAGTAACAGCACAAGACCACTGACCTGGAAATGTCCTCTAGAGGTTCAGACAGGAAGATGCACAAGCCCTTACACACAGAAACAGGTAAGTCTCACAGGACAAGCAGACAATTGAGACAACTGTTCCCATCTCCTGAACTAGTTTCCTGGCATTAAGTGATCAAAAGTCACACTAACAGCTGTTTCTGTGACCATGCAGCGCCAGGAAACAATGAAGATCACTGGACTGTAAAAAGAGCCGGGCCTGGGCATGGACACCAGTCCCACCCGATTTCTATATATGACCCATTTAAAAGCACACTGTATGTGCTTATTGTTGGAAGAAGTAACTTAATACAAACATACGTGGTTAATGCTTAACTGCAGATTCCTTGGGAGAGTGTGCTGGTGCCACAGCTGATGCCAAAGAAATTTGGATGTAAAAGTTTTAATACACAGAGAAAAAGCCACTAGCAGTATTTTTGTACAGAATAACTAAACTGTGCAGTTTTAAGCTGCATTTGCACTAAAGAGCTTTTCAACTTTGTTCCATTACATGGAGATGTGAACTATTAAACATGGTCTGTGATAGTTTTATGTGAAATGGAAATGTTAGCTTTTATTAAACTAGACTGTATTAATGCTTTCTATTACTTTAGTCTAATCTAACATGTCACTACATCCAGGTCCACCATTGCTTAGTGAAATTCCCTCAAGTGCCATTATGAGAAGACAATGCAAAGCAATGCTATGACACCTGTTCAAAACTATGCTCCTGTGTTTATACAGCACAATAAGACGAGTTACATCAGATGTAAGCGGGACAGGTGTGTCTCCTGAAGATTCAGACCGTTTTCTTGTGTTGCTCTTTCATAGAATGACAAAGACGCTATGAGATGTTGGCAATGTCACATCAAAGCAACAAGCTGGCCATATATAACCTGACTGGAGCCGCCTTCAACTCAGACCTGGTAATCATCCAGACTGGTTTTACGCTACAAAATTAACACAGTTGACAGCAAGCACAACAGGTGATGCAAAAGAGACTAATGCTGTGCTGCAAACATAAGAGTAGTTTAGCGTTACGCAATTGGTTATGGTGAAACGTGCAGCTTCTAATTCTTAATGGTTTTCGATTGAAACCACTTCTCTGTTCACTGTTCTGACAACTCACAGGATGATAGTCCTGTTGAACAGGTTATTTTCCCCTACAACTACGATACCAGCAAATAAAAACCAAAACAGATGAGCAAGTGTGATACTGGGAGCCGGGTGGTGTCAGGTTGGTATGAAAGAGAAAGTGACTCTGGTGATTGTGATCCAATGTATTGCTGCAGTATTTACCTGCAGGGAACAAGTCATTTTTTAGTCCTGGCCAAACGACGGTTTCCTGTTGGTCAGTGGTTACATCAGGAAGTTTCACCTCAGTTGCTGTACTACTATGGTGTTGTTTATCCGGTTTGTTCTGCCTAAATAAGGCAAAGACACACGGTGGTGACGCTGGAACCAACCTTACGGAGACAGCAGAAAAGGATAATTCCAGCTTTACACAACCAGATTAAATAACTCCTGAATGCATGTTAAGCTCAACTCAACTCAAAATGGATCCAGGTGTGTGACATGAACCAAAGTTTCACATTTCAGTACATTTTAGTACAACCTGCAAAATACACGTTTCAAGTCTTAAAGTAGTGGCTGTGATCAGAACTTGTGATTGACAAGCAAGACATTAAGACTTTGCATCACTTTAAGAGGGTATTATTTCCATAATGATGAGCTCCTTCACTTTTGTCCTGATTTTATAACTTTAGTATCATCATTTAAAAACCATCATTCAGGTCGGTGGACGTCTGTACAATGATCACCAACAGATAAAAGTAAATAGCAGCAGGATGTAACTGACATTTCTTTCACACAGGTTGAAAAGCTATAGCTAAAAATAAGCTACACTAGAGCTGGGTAAACAAGAGCTACATATGAAATGATAGACATTTTCTATTGTCCAGAAGATATACATCAACACTAACACAGCACTAAGCTACACACACACAACATTGTTTGAATGGAGGAAAAAAACAAGTTGCGATATAAAACAATTGTATCAAAACCATGAAAACAAGTTTAGCATAGAAAAGTAATATGTATAGGTAAAAGATGTCCAATATTATCAGCATATGGATCTTACTGGCTGATATTGGCATTAAAATATGATATAAAATATATTGGTTTTTACTTTTTAACACCTTTTATACAACATGGCGATGTTATACATTAAACTCTTCAGCTACATCTTCTCTAACTTAAAATGGCCAAATAAAGATATCATGTAGTTTTCCAGATGTCTGTTTATTTAGCACAACTAGCAATAAATCCTATGGCTGTGACCATGTCCTCACATGCAGAAAAAGGAGCTTGGGAGTGGGAGATTATTACAAAGTGCCTCCACACATCAAATTTGCTGCAAAGTGAATGATACCTTAAAAGGATTTTTTCCCTTGGCGATGATGTTAAAAATATACTGTATAGGTATTTGTTGATATCAGTATCTAAAATTAATAGTTGTACAAAATCGACATAATGGATAGCAATAAAAATAGCCAATAATCCATCATCCCTATTAATATTGTTCCCTTTAAGAATAAAGCTGGATATTTTCAGCCTCGAGATACTAAAAAGGATTTTTATTGTATGACCAATTGTTAAAATAGATTTCAGCCTGTAAACCAAACCAACAAAAAGGCTTTTGGCTAATTTACAGCAGGGACTTCCTGTTTTATGGTTTACCCATTGATCTGGTTGTGAGTCACATGTTATTTTTTCCTTTTTTGCTCCTAACAAGCCTGAGGACGCTGACGTAATGGTGTCCAAAGATTAACTCAAACATCCTCTACGTGATTTCTCTCAGAAGTCCAAGGACCTCACAGTTTTCTTTGCAGACTCATTGAATCCTGTAATTGTTTGAGACTAAACAACTCTCCAGGGGAAGTTCACCATAATCCCCACTGTTTTGTATAAAAGCTGAAAATACACACCCCTCCACATTTTGAAGTGATTAATACTCGTAAAAATGGGAATGCTTACTCTCTCACCTGCATTAGTTTTGCTTAAATTTTAATCTTAAAAGCGTAATTTATGCTCATGACTAAAAGTAAACAAATATTTCCACTCCAGGAAACTTTTCTTTTTGCTAATTTAGAAAACATGAATAATTTTTGGCTAAAGGACCACTCCACTTCCAGCATGTGTAAGTAATTAGGCATGAAATACGTTTTTTTTTTCTTCGAGTGTTGGCAAAACCACACAGAAAACCACATATCAACATCCCACTTGTCATTACCGTCCCGTTTCCGATATACCTGCTGCTAAATATGGTAAACAACTTATATAGTCAGTTCCAGAGGGAAGAAACTAACTCTTACACCTGACTCCACTTAACCGGTTTATACAGAATTATTTTTCCTGATTATAAACAACAGAAAAATGTTCCTGCGTATTCACAAAACCACGTAGTAAAGACTACAAAAATTACAAACTTCTCAAGGAAATGAACTACCCACTGACTTTATTAACTGCATGAGAAAATGCCTGAAGTTACTATGTTCATGAGTGTATGACTCTTACCGCCTGTCCCCAACCCCCACTTCTGCACACCCGCTTTCCAATATATAACTAATGACCTCAGCACAGTCAGAGCTGGGAAGGTAGCCAGCTTCCTCACAACACTGCAGCAGTATCCTTCACAGCAAACTCGAATAACCTCAGCTGCAAAAAAGCTCAGTCAGAGATGACACGTACATTCACTTGCAACACCCCCTGGACACAATAGATCTTTAAGGAGAGAAATCTGCCTGATGGCCTCTATAGAAGCCATATATAAGGAGCTGAAAGCCTTTAGAGTGTCTGCATTCATGCAGTACTGATGTCACTAGAGCGTCAAGATTGGTCAAGATGCCTCACAACTACTTCAAGGTGCAAACTAGTGACAATTTACTCATTTGTTTTAAACAAAAGGTGGAACTACAGAGTAAGTTAATTATTTATTAAGCCAAATGTAAAATCTGGACTGACCTGAGGCCTGTTTGGAGGGTGTGGTTGTATGTTTGTGTACATTAAGAGGTCAAAGGGCAAGAATTGTACAAAGACAACACCAATCTAAAGCCCATTAGTCCACAAAGTGTATCCACAATTGTTCAGAGTGACAGTTTAACAAGAATGAGGAGCTAGCTACTGGCAATGAATAGCAAATAATGAAACGGGGCGTTATAAAGTGGACCTGCAGACTTTATGGTCAGTGTAGTTAAAGTCAAGCACACACTATACTGCTTTCAATTAGAGCCTGATGGATGAGGCTGAGCAGGTACACAGCCACCGTGGTGTAAATTATCCAGCTCATCGGCCATGACAACCACAAGAGGCGGATGCCAGGTCTGCAAACATAAAAAAAGAAAAAACTCACTTATGACACAAGGCTGGGGGACACATTATGTGGGTGATGTATAATGTAAAAGAAGCCGTTTTAAGCTTTGGGTTGATTCCCAGAGGTTTTACCACGCTTCAGTGTGTTACTGTGATCCTACTGCAGAGTATTAATGTTACATAACTCTTAGGGAATAGAGCTGATGCTCAGAGATCCATCTGCTCTGCTCTGATTAAATCATATCCTGTCGCTGAAAATAGTTATTCAGGACATTTATTCCAGAACCAGCGACTTAACTCTGAAATATTTGGTTTCTACAAGCTGAATATGCAGAATAAGTGTTTTCTAAATATGAAATGGGTCACTTTCACTGTTATTTAATCTAGTCTTTCTCTTAATACCCCAAAACAAAGAAATTATATTGCTTAATAATATATCTATTTAGGCTCTTTTTACCCAGACACCCACTGAAGTTGGAGGATTACATTCATGCTTTTATTTTGGTACCATTTGTAAATGGAAACTTTCTCTGGTGACAGATTAAAAAGTTCCATAAACAATAAAAGATTCTCAAAGATGTATATATTATGTGTGAGCTCTTAAGTTTCTTCTAAGTTGCTCTGAACTTTCTTGTCCTTGGCAGGCTGATGGGGGACATGGAGGACGCCAGAGGGCTCCATGTGAGACAGCCAAAGACCCCGATGAGCCTGCCAGGATTGTCCACAAGCACATTTAACATTCAAATGAGATGCAGATTTAACACCGTTGGCTTTACTTCACCCTGCGTCTGTTCTCAGCTGTCCCACAAAGGTCCGGAAACTATAAAACTCTCCGACCAAGACCGAAAAAAATGACAAAGTCGAAAGAAATCCGACTTCTAGGAATAAAACGAACCGCTCCTGCGCAGTCAAATAGTAACAAATTAGTATTACCTTTGTTTGTGGTGCACGCGGAGAAGTTTCCGCCTGTATTCCACTCAGCTTTCTGTAAACAGCCAAACAGCTGGCGGTGAGTTGTAGCGATATTAGTTTACTTTTCAGAGAGAGACGGGTGAGTTGCGACAGGATAGTCCCCGTGCTGGTGCTTCAATGTCGGGTTAGTTTGTATCTGTGTGGCGCACAAAGCGGCCCTCCCCCTCCCTCACGCGCCCAGGAGAACCACCTCCTGCTGTGATTTAAAGAGACAGTGTCATCTTTTTCCTCAACTCGTAACAATGGCGAGAACTTCACAACTTGGAGAAGGCTCCCCCCAACCAGCTGCTGAGGAGATCATCAAACAGTTCGAGGAAAAACACTCTACAAAGTCTCATTAAGTTACAGTTTGAGTGAGACTTTGCGAAGACATATATCTTAATTTACCAGTAAGAAACTGCTGCTAACATGAATGTATGTTGAGGGAAAAAAGTGAACATGGCTACTGTGACATAAGCTATGTGTTTGAAGCCTCTATTTTGCATTTAGATTCATTAAATTGACATCACATGTTGGTATATTGCATTGCTATTTTGTATTACCTGCTTGCTCTGAGGCTGCATAGACTGTGTTAGGGTACCTCATGTGAGGACAAAAGTAACCATCTTATAAGGGTTATTCACCCAATATCTCAATTTTTAACCAAAGAAGCCTTGTTAGTTTCTGGTGTTTTATTTAGCTTAAAAGAGGCAACACTTAATGCAAAGGAAAGATGATTTGATATGGATTTAAGAGGTTAGTCCTTAATTTTAAAGGAGATATATCATGCATTTAAATGCATCCTTTTAGCATGTAAATCCTTCATTTATTGTCTGTATAAAGTAGAACCGCAATGCTTTGGTCTGAATTCCTGGTCATTCTGGTTCCACACACACCTTATAACCCTGTTCTGAGGTGCGTCTTCAGAGCGACTCGTTTTGGTGCCGTCTCTTTAAATGTGAAAGAGGCCTGTCATGCCCCGCCCCCCTCCGGCTCACAGGAAGTTCAATTCTACCCTGTTCCGCCATGTTTGTAGCTTGATAGCAGCGATACGCTACTCTCCCAGCAGAGAAATCTTTTATTGGTAAGTTTACTATAAATGTCAATGTATCAGATTCACCAATTTGATTACAGGAAGTCCACGACCATATTTGACAGACCCACAGCAAATACTATGACGTAATAGATTTAAAAAAATGTAATAGAGAAAATTAAACAGACTGAAAGATATGACCAAAAAGAATATAAAGATATATGTGCAGTATCAGGAGTTTATAAATTTACATTTTCTGCATTCCTGAACACTTAAATACATGTTTTTGTGCACTTTTAAGGGCTAAAAAAGTTGATTTTGCATAATATCTCCCATTTAAGTGAAAATTGGGGTGTACTTTATATACATAGAGACTAACTTCTTCACCAAAACTTTCAAATCACATTCTTAAATATATATTTTTTTTAATTTCTAATCATCACAACCACCCTTTTAAACATCAGTCTGTTTTTGTAAAAAAAAATACAATAAGTTTTAATAATAAAAAACATTTTTATCACTGCACCAGTGACAATAAACACACAGATGAATGTGTTGTACTGAATGTTGTTTACGTCAATCCTTTCTTGAAAAATTGGGCGATAATGGGATTTTAATCAGCAACTTATTGATTACCAGAGCATGTACTAAGAAGTCCTTCGTTCTCCTTCTTTCATTTTGACTATGTTCAGCTAAACAACACTAATTTCACCAACTAGGTAACAGTGGTTATAATCAGAAGTTATGGGAGAACATACCCATATTTTCATATAATATTACTATATCTTGGTAACTTTTAGAGGTCCAGGAGAATGATTGTGTTGTTTCTCATTATCTCTTTAATAAATGTGAGAGCTGCATGTAGCGCTGTTGTAAACATAATGAAAGAAGGCTTGTGAACACTGCTCGGGTCATTTGCTTGCCACCATGATTGCTCTCACCACTCTTACACAATTTATAGCACCAGGTTAATACAATCAGCTTCTTTTTGTGTGTGTATGTGTAAGCTGAAGATGCTACATGCCATAAATATGCAGCGAGTGCGTGCGCAGAGTCCATAGATATAAAAAGTAATTAGTTTTCTTTCCAATAATACAATAACTAAAGGTCTAACATGTTGATTTATAGTGTCATAATAGCCATGAAAAGGTAGACATAGTGCCGTTTTCCCCAATTACTCATGATAGTTTCCAGATTGCATTAAAAATGGCCTTTAATTTCACATGCTTGAGGCACATTTACAGCATCTGATGTGTAACACAATATGTCATATGGAAATCAGCATGTGGTCCTCAGGTGTGAATTCCAGGCCAAGTCTTGGAACTTTTCCCTCCACCTGTCTGCAAAAGCCAAATTTGCTCACCTGTAAACACCATTATGACTCTTACACACGATGAGCCAATTAGCAGTCCAGAATTTTATGGCATACTCCGTTTGCACCTTTGAGATCTGCAGAAAGAGTCAGTCGGAGTGTAGCACTTTGATGGTGCGGTTGCCTGAAGTGGGCCCCAAATTCTCTTATGGCTTCCTTGTGTGGCTTTGTGCAGAGTGTTTTATAAGACCCAGAATAGCTACAATAAGAAACAGAGGCAGGAAGTACTCTATTCTCTAATGGAAACCTGTCGTTGGGGGGTGAAAACAAAATTGTGACCAACGTGAATTTCATTCAGCAATTTATGTCACACTTTCACTTTGCTCAAATTTCAGAGAAAGTTTTCCAAGTGTTTAAATTAAACTGCAAAAACACACCAGGTAGACAGAAGGTCGACCGGGGCAAAGGGAACTGGCTCTTTCCCATAACGCACATTAAGTCGGAAACAAACTCAATCTTCTAATAAACAGCACGTTAGAAAACCATCCTTTCTTACATTAGTATTCTTTCACAACTGCCATTGTGTCCTCTTCAAATCCCCAAACCAACCCCACTGAAGCTCACAAATGAGGCAATTAAATTCATGGTTTCAAAGTCCTTTGAACTACACCTTCTGTCTGAATCCTTTAATATTCCAACAGTGGCTCCTCAAAGCTCATCATGGCTATTTAGCATCTTGGGCTCCTTTTTTAACAGGGACCACCAGCTCACTCATTCATTCCCTGAAGGGAGAAATGAGACAGAGGGAAGGGAACATTTGAACAAGTGAAATACCTTCTGTCTGTGAGAGGGAAATTTCCCATGTGTTTTCACAAAAAGGGATTGCAGCTCTGGACGCTCTCGTTCCAATTCCCTGTTCCATCCTATCCCATCTAATCTCATCTCTTCTCATGCCTGTGTGTTTAGTGGGTTACCACTGGATCAAGTGACTGTGATCCAATTAGCATCTAACACCTTCTGAATCTGTACACGTGTGTCTGTTTTTTAAAGTATGTCTTTGTGTAGTTCATGTATGTCTTTAAAAACAAATCAATCATGCCCTGCATGTCTACAGGTGCCACTTTAAGTGGATCCAAAGGTGATGGTGGTGAGGTCTAAAGCAGCAATTGAGGCAGTTTTGTCTGAGGAACAAGTGATGAGCTACTGAATTGTTATCTTGGAGCACAGATGAAGTCAGAAGGGACATTTGTAACCAGATAACAGGATTTCACAGCATCTGCACGGTTTCAATTTATTGCTGCCCTGTGTGACATTTAGGTTAGCTGGAATTTCATCAAATAATTAGCCACAGGCAGATCCCACATGTACGCAGGAAACATTCACATTTCTGGCTTTGAGCACACACATATTTCTTCATGTCTTTTATTTCCTTGTGACGTTTTGATGGCACATCCCTTTGTGTATACAACATGTACTTGTTTGACAGAAATGCTAATTACCGCCATGTTTAAACCAGCTAACTGGTTCATAAGAGTACACAATGCTTGTTTTGTATGTTGGAACATAGAAGGATAAGTAAATGGCATCTGAACAAAGGAAACTACTCCGAAAATGTTGATTAGTGTATGATATAATATTCCAGTGAGTCTCATTTGGTTCTCTAGTGTTAACAAGAGCAGACAAAACCAAATTCTCAACTATGATTTATTCAAGTAAACAAACTAGTTGAATTTGGCTGCCTTCAAGATAATGATCTGGGCCATCTCTGACTTTTATCATACCAGAGTTATGATCTGTGATGGGAACAAATCATAGATGACATATATTCCCCATGGTAACCATCTATATTGTCTATGTGCCGTAATATTTCCACTCACAAACAGAACTCGCACCTTTGTTTTTCCTTGCTTCATCACTCAGTAGGATGTTTCTGCAATCATTCTGTACCGATTTGAGTAGCTTGAAGAAGAAAACATAAACACTTTACCGGGAATGATGATGACAACGTGTGCTGCTGACAAAGGAAGAGTGCAGATTGTCGTAGTAAAGCTACAACATGTATCTCATGTCATGATAAAAGTTATAAATTCATTCATTTCTGAATAGCTGGTACATTTCCTAATACATGTTTAAGCACAACTATTCTAAATTGGTTTGTAAAGACCATTTAAGACCTTACATCATTACTAATAATCAAAATAAACTAGTACATCACAACTGCAGTCAGATTATGCAGATGTGTATACACCTTCATCCCACTTTCATAGTATTAGCTGCTTTACAGCATAATTGTTGGTCAAGAGGTTTTATTTATTAAGAGTGACCTTTTAAAATATAATTTTTGCTCTTTGGTCTTGTTTTCATATATCAGCCTGACATAAAAACAGTTTTAGAGGTAAGTAGACTTTTGTCTTATATTGTGACCGATATAATTTAGACTGTGCAGTTATGCAGGGAGATGTGATAGGACTTCATGTTAATAATATGCAAGTATCCAACCTTAAAACTATGTGCTTTTGACTTGTGATACCACGCTGATGTGTATTGTGCATCTCTGCAGCATCCCAGGTATGAGAAACCACAATTTACAATTTTATGTTCCAGTCCAGAGCATCACATGGCAGCTGGGTTGTGCTTTATGGCATCCCTATATAAACACAATGACCAAGTCTGATTAAGCACAAAAAACCCAAAAGGACATTATTTGAGTAAGCGAGAAAAAAGGTGAGAAAATACAGCAAGAGATGAAACAACTGAATGACTTTTACTGACTGGAGAGAGCTCAGAGAGGAGACAAGATGCAGGGCATATGTAGCATAAACAGCTGTTAGAGGGTCCCAAAGTGCAAAATTCAGTTGTGCTGCTGGGAGAATGTAAATTATGAACAAAATCTCCTGAAACAAATAACCTGAATGTTTTCTTATCTCAATTTTGACCAGTAATTACATTATTACGATACACGTGGACACTTAATTGCAGACTTTCACTCAAATAAAAAAATTAATTTAGTACTTGCAGTAGTAACAAAATTTTCTTTAATTCCTGTTTTTATGTCCCCCCCCCCAAACCCTCTGTTAAGCTTCCAATCAAAGCCACAACCTTTAACATTGAAAAATAATTTATTTCAGAAATGTACTGTGATCATATATTCATTCAGATTCTGCATGATAAGCTTTGTTGCGTACAATGAAATCACCCCACAGAGAGTAAAAAAAAAAGATAAGTATATGACTTTTTTTCTGCTTTCTGAACTATGGAGACTAGCAACACACCACTGAGTCTTCACGATAGCGTTATGAGTGCGCCTGACAGGTAGGACGCCGCTAACCTATCTGCAGCGCAGCTCCAGGCAGGTTTAAAGTTGCTGCATAACAATCTTTTTATACACAAACATACAGTGAATGATCTGTAAAGCTTACGCACAATAAGCGTAATCCCACACACGCCTCTTTAGTGTCTGGGACAGCACAGTCACACCTGAACAGAACGGAGTGGTTGATTACACAAAAGGGAGAGAGAGGTGAGGCAATTCAATGACATCATCTCTTGGTGCAGGCTCTGCTGTCTGGTGATAGTGATCAGTGGCAGAGAGGACAGGACAGGAAAAACAAAAACAAAACCTCTTTTTTTTTCTTTTTCAACAAAAAGAAATCACACTTGTTAATTTCCAGCATCTGCGCCAAACAGTTATACCCCCCCCCCCTCAAAAAAAAAAAAAAACAACAGTTTTACATTGTATTTCAAAGCGTTCCAGTAGAATTAAACTGATATGTGAGCCAGAAAAAGAGTTGAAATATGAAATTGGGGGTACGTATGCAAATCGATTCACAGGCCCAATGCGTCAGGATTTAAAAGGCGGCTCCGGTAGCGCCGCCATCGAGGGCGAGGGGCACCATCAGCAGTTCAGTCACAACTGGTGCCAGATATCATAAATAAGTGTTTCTCTTTCAAGGCAGCTTTGATCCACTGAAACACACCCACAACAAGACTTAAATATGTTCACTTTAACAGATATACACTCATTTCATATATCTGCAGGATCTTCAGGCACAGCACAGTCTGGGGGTGTTTGGCCCACTCACGGCCAAAGTTCTGTAGGGTCTTTTCCATTTATGTGCTATCAAGCCAGAGAGTTGTTTCCATGGTAATGCAGGATTATCTCTTCAAACTCTCCGGGCCAAAACATTCAATTTTTTTTTTCAATTTGGCATGAGTTCCACCTTCTCGTCTTGTCTTTTATCCTTTTTTTGTCATTGTTGTTCTTTCACTTCCCCAATACGACTCCATTCTGAGTCTCCACCAGTACAGAGTCTGACTCCATTTTTGTCTTCTAGGTTTTGTCTACTATATATACCGCATATGTAGATATTCATATGTTTGCTTGTTTTCAAAGATTTTCATGACTTTGTACAGAATCAAAGCGATCACAGGTGAGCGCGTTCCGAAAGGACGCAACGGAAAAGAAACAAATGGGAAGCAAAAGTCATGCAAGTACTTCAGCTAGCAAAACAAAAAGCGAATAGGTTTGTAGATGTAGTTTATCAGCTAGTGATAGAGAAATCAAGTCTATATTGACACACTTTCACATGTTAGACAAAAGTAAAAGTGCTCTTGAAAGTCTTGTTTTAGTCGTTCAGTCAGTTCAGGCTGACGAGAGAAAATAGAAAAGAAAAGAAACGTGATGAGAAGACAGATAAGTGCGAGAGACTTGATTGGACTGACTTCGCGTTATGCAACACTGTGTTTTTTCTTTAACACAAGGTGAAATCTCCAGAAATGTCTGTCCTTTTCAGCATTTTTTTCACACAAAGGAGGAGAAGCCGGCGATAGGAGCTCGTGAGCCTGGGGCTAGACTGCTGGGGGGCCTGTACAGGGTGCCATGCTGGCTGGGGGGGTTGGAGCTCTGCTGGGAAGGGGTGGGAGTCCGGCTTCCTTTGGGCCTGAACAGGCTGCCTTGGCCCTGGGGCTGGCCCTGAGCTTGTTGAGGCTGAGGGCTGGGCGAACTGAGCTGGGGCGGCAGAGGAGGTAGAGGAGGCAGTGGAGGCGGGGCGCAGTGTTCTGGCTCTCCCGACTCGGACTCGGTGTAGCTGTAAGCCTGCGCTCGAGATATTCCTTTTTGCTGGCGGCGCCAGGAGTTGTAGTAGGTTGGGTCACTTATGTAGTGGTTGACAAAGGAGTGGGTCTTCTGTCTGTTCGGGTCGACCTCGTATTCACTGTCACTGCCCTGCAAGAGAAAACAGAAAGACATCTGCTTATTTAGAAATGTTAGCAACTTGTTAGCAATTGTTTGCATGTGGAGCTTTAGGTGGTGCGGATGCTATAAATGAAAATATGAGCATGATGTTTTTGAGTTATCCTAAGTCACATACTCACAATCATCCCTTTCTAAACAACATACACATGCACACAAGCGTATTTCACAACACGGCACCAAAAACACATGGACAAAAAAGGGTCAAAGCATGACTGCGGAAAGATGACGTGTTACTGAAGCGTGCACAGTCACCAGACCATCAACACAAGATGGCAAAGGTCAGTTTATTTTGGAGACTTTTATCAATCAAACAAGCTTTCAGCTATGAAGCTTTTTGTAGTTTTTTTTTAAACAGGGTGTGGTGATGTATTAAACCTACAATACAATGGGAATCAGAGGGGGTGGGTGGGTCTGATGGGGGATCGCTTTGGAAGCTAAAGGGCTACAAACATTCAAAGCAGGCAGCCATTGGAACCTCACCAAATGCAGTGGAAGTGTATGTAGGCCACCTGTCCCATATGAAAACACCAGCGCCTCCTATGGGTGGACAAAACAATGGGTTTTACAGCACGTCACTATTATAGAATGAATAAAATGGCCGAGACATGATGGTGATCATACCAAAATACATATATAAATATATGTATGTGTAGACCCTTTGTGCCATTCTGTGTGAATGGATGAAAACAAGCAGCATTTAGCAGAGTTTTTTTGTGTTAGGTTTTTAACTCAGTTTGACTTAAGCTTCACAGATGCTCCACCTTGCTGAGAGTTTGGCTGAAAACTATTGAATTCATGTCAAGAAACATTTCATGCATCAAATAAAAGGGAATAGGAACGCTGAACACTTAGTGGGGATCACTCATGGCCATCTAATTGCCACAAAAGCACTCTGCCAGTTGTCTGGCCAGCATGTGATTAATCACCTGGCCACCACCAAAGCATGCACGCTCAAACTTTAGCCACAAAATGTCACCGAATATTTTCCCAAAGAGGGTTGCTTCAGGCATGCATTGAGTGTATTACAAAGGCGGTATCCTACAGAGATGCTGCTGCTGTTTTATTATCATGTTCCATCTTCTCATACAGGCACAAACTACTGGCATGCACTCTGAGTGTAGATTCCAGAGTTTCTGAATATTGCACAGCACATATGTGATGCATATGGCGGTGCTCTCAGATTTCCATTAGTCTCGACATTCCCCTAATGGTAAATCCTTATGTAAAAGCAGAAAAACGGAAAAGAAATTTAGTTGATATATGAGAAAAAATCTAAGGCAGACATTGCACGTGTTATTTTTATTTCATTTTAAACTTTTATACTGTTGTTTTTAGTATCAATAGAGGTTAAAACTATGAGACGAGTCAGCGAGTGCATGTTTGAGTTTCTTTTGCAGTACTATTACCTGGTTGTAAACACTTAAAGCGGGTTAGTTATGAAAAGAATTCAAGTCACGCCTGTGTGTTTAGCAACACAACAAGATAACAGAGTCCATTTAATGTGGACCAACAAGACACACTGAACCACTTCAAGTAGTATTACCTCACTCTGAAAGAATGATCACTGCACTGAGAGATGAAACAGCCATCATGTTGTGTATGTGTGGGCATCCTCGCAGACTTAGTGTTGACAGGGCTTTACCCCTACCCTCCCCGGCTCAGTCGTGGAGCACGCGCAGCAGATGTTTGGACTATTAAAATATCCCCCATTAAAGCAGACACAGTTTCAACGTGTTGGCTTTATCACCATTGATATAAAGTCATTGATACAACCGAGGAGTGGAAAGCAAAGATGCTCGACGGTGTGCCTCAGGGGCATCACGGCCGATGATACAGCGCTTTTCTCCAGCTCATTACAAGCTAATTACCACAGCTGAATGCTGTGAAAGAGGCAGACTTTAGGCATGAAATGCAGCATTGCACCTTAGCCTCAAGGGAACAACCATCTTAAACACACAAGGAAATGTGTAAGACAGATACAGAGCAGCCTGCCAGTGCAGATTACTCAATGTTTTTTCATCATTTTTATGTTAAATTAGGCAGAGAAAGAGATTAAGAAATCTACGCAATTAAGCGGGGAAACCTCCCGACAGTACTCTGTTTATGATCGGGATGATAAAGTTGATCCGTTTTCCTGTTTTTAAGTGCCAACTGTGCCAGGAGGAGAAAAACTAAGAGAAAAAAGGAGAAAACGAGATGAGTTGCTTATTATCGGTAGGCAAGCTATCTCAAAGAACTTTGACCTTTGACATTAGCCTGCTGAATCTCACATGTGCTGTCATCTCTGTGTTATCCAGAGTCCCCACAATAAAGAAAAAGCACAATGATTTCTGTGATAAGTAAAGATTTTTTTTCCTTTCATGTTGGTTTGCACAAAGACATGAGACAAAAGAACCCACTGGCAAATGGGTTCCCCATCCCCCCCTCACAACTCATACATGCCTCAATACAACAGAGTGGGTCAGTCCTTTGTCCTTCAGTTATGGATTATTGCAAAGAGGAGAAAGGGGAGGGGTGGGCTGCCTCTGACACTTTCATTGATGAAGTGAACACAGCAGGGGTCCCAAGAGACAAAGACAATAACAGTACACGCAGGGCCGGGGGGACGGAGGGCAACCCGATCAAGTTGCACTACATATTTTTCAACAATCTCCAACCTCTTTAGAGGCTACTCACAGGGAAGACTCAAAAATGAGTGTTTCAAAGACAACAAAAATGTGTTATGTGACTGTTCACGTTAAATATAGTCACATATCTGCAATTTCCCCATAAAACATACAAGAAAATACAAATGAAGTAAGGAATATGTGACAAAGGATGCTAATGTGTTGACCTGCTGGGTCAAATTTAAGTTGTGCATGAAGGATCAAGTCAAGAAATAATTGTAACCCTTTGATTTAAAATTGATGTTGCTTCACCAGAGCAAATATTAACAAAAGGATTTAAGACACGATCCTTCCCCTGCCAGGCGGACTTATTCTTAAAAGAGTAATGGAAAGAAATACACACTGTATTTTTCAAATTTCTCCTATGACACATGATCCATCTATAATCATAAAGAACGTTACATGATCTGTTTGTATTCACATCATTCAATCCGCCCGCCTCTTTCTGCTCTGTACCCACTGTCTAGTCAGATTTGTTTGCATTAAGTCTTTGCTATGACATCATGCGGCACACAGTGAAAACAAAGTGCTGTGTTGCCACTGGTGACGATCTAACATTGCAGATTACAGTGTTTTCTGTTGAGCCTCGGCTAAAGGAGCTACCGTAGCCTATGAGGCGGGGTGGGAGGGTGAGGTGGAGAAAGACAGATGGAGGCAGAGGGAAAAAAAGGTATGTGAGTAGAAGTAGACATGCTCATTTCTCTCCCACAGAATGCCATTCTGCAGAAGGAGCATAATCTACAATCCATCTCTGACTCAGAGACGAGATCATCCGTCTTCGACCAGTTATGGCCTTAAATGACACACAAAAGACATCGGCACGGAGTCAACCTTGGAAAATGAGAAGGCTTTTCCTCTTAAGAAAAAAAATATCAATAGGGGTTTACCTGCAGGGTAGCACAGCAATAATGGGGACATTGTTGCCTTGTCAAGTCAATGTTAGCTTCTTCCAAATCTCCTTGTGATGAGGAGTACAACAGTCAACTTATACCTGCTGAGGAGCACCCCGGGGATTAAAGAGGACAGACAGCGTGGTGTCATACAGATAACTCAGAGTTATCCGCTCAATATGACTTCAAAGAACAGTGCTGGACTTTTCCACAGCCTCACTGGGTGTTGATATGGCAGCCTGTCAGCTGGCAGCTGAGCCCTGAGGTAAAAGGCAGGGCTCTGTATGTTTCAGTTCATCAAAAACAAACAAAAAGAAAATGATCAGCCCCTGTTAATGTGCTCTGTTGCACCGGGCGAGCGTCTTCGTCTCACGCTGCGGGGGTAACGGCCGCATTAAGGTCATGTTTGACAACTTTCAAGTGTGAACGGTAGATATGTCAGGCAGGTGATGAAATATCTTAATGCTTGACTGGAGGGGATGTTGCAGTGCTGTGAAAGGTCCTGTCTGTAGTGATTCATTGTGGGGAAATTTTCATTTGATCTAGAAGCAAGACTTCGGTCCCATGAGGTTTGAGTGAAGACAGACGTCTGGCTGTGGAATTTATACCAGCCATGAATTTAGCCTATGAGGATTTTAGAGGAGGGAGGTTTCCAATCAGCAATCCCCATTCAGATGTTAACTAAAACATGTCCATCTTCTTGCTTTAATCACAATACTATCATTTATTACTATTTTTAATTTGCTTTCATTATTTCAACTTTCCTCCAAACACCTCCAAATCTGAGACCATGGTTCTCAACCGGAAAAGGGTCGAGTGCCCTCTAAGAGTGGGGGATAGGATCCTGCCCCAAGTGGAGGAGTTTAAGTATCTCGGGGTCTTGTTCACGAG
>JBAMHV010000023.1:4422326-4439623 GCA_037177535.1 Pseudomugil gertrudae
TGAAACGAAAGCACCAAGACGGACCTCCATGGAAATGTTCAATTTTCATTTTTTCAGCTAGCGTTACTGCTTTTAGTGGAATAGTGACCATGGAAACGCTTCTCCCACTCGTTATTTGCTCGATGATCCACGGCTCCAGTCTTTCCTCCAACTCAGGCCACCTCGCCTTATGTCCGCGGAAACTCAGCTGTGTCTCTTTGACCTGTTGGAGTTCGTTTTCCAGTCTCCTCCACTTGTGAACCATCGATTCATTGATCTTAAATTCTCTCGCGGCTGCGTGATTTCCATGTTCCTCTGCGTAGCTGATGGCCTTCAGTTAAAACTGTGCTTCATAAGCGTGTCTTTGCCATTTTCAGGGTTGTTAAAACATGTTCTACATAACACACACACCTGTTCTTTTATATACAATCACCGCCCACATTTCCCCCTTTAACGTTCTCATTGTGTTCTCTACTATGTCCGCATGTATACTATGTATGTATACATACCTGTATGTATACTATGTATGTATACATACCTGTATGTACGGTATACCGGTGCTACAACACACACACAGGGCGCACCGCACATTTTGAAGAAAATCTAAGACTTTTATATGCGCCTTATGGTCGTGAAAATACAGTAATTAGCCATCTGTTAATGGCACTAATCACATGACACTACCAAGCATTAAACAAGAGTTTAACTAAGTAAGACGTGGTCAGCAAATCTTATGTTTCCTGAAACTTTCCACCCATCTGCAACGTCTGCATTTATAGTGAGATGAGACAGCATTGTTGCTTAAAAAGACTAATCTTAGTATTTAGGAAGACAAATTATTCCCCAAACTGTAGCATCTTTCTAAATGGATTCACCTTTAGCTGCACTAATGAATTCATTCAAAACGATTAGAACAAAAATGAAAGGCACATACCTGCTTCCCCCACAAACACCTCCTGCGGTGTGCTGGTAGGACCCTCGCCTACTGCGTTGTACACACTCATGCGTATCTCATAGCGCTTGTGTTTACTTAGTTCTGGAGTAGAATTAAACAATTTGGAGGAGAAAAAAAGATAAGAGTCAAACCCAGACTTTTAAAGATGAAGATTTTTGTGAGTAAGAGTCGCCACTGCTTTTTGAGATGATGTCAGCTGACCTAGTATCTCACCCCAAATCCTTTCACCTCCCATCAGGAACCCAGACAATTAGCCAAGTTAGTAATTAAATACTAAGAATCCCTCACTGGCTTTACAAAATGACGCAGAAATAACCTTTTTATTCTGTTGTGGGGAAAAAAAATTCTATTTCAATTACAAATCCCTGCAGGGATACTGTAATTATAGAGGTGCTGATTTCTGCAGAGCGGGGCTATCAGAGAGATGTGTGACCATCTGCTTTTGTACTTATTATCCAAGTAAGCTGAAAAGTGCAAACCAACAGGCATGTTTGACAATCCGTTTGTACTCTGGGTTGAACATTTTCTTCATTTGCCTCAGCAGAAGTGCTTGTACTCATATGATGTACTGTCGCTATAAACAGCTAAATATGTTCATTTGCTTGGCACTCAGCATCCTCTTTATCTCTTTGCTGCTGGAGACATAATGTGATCCAAGTGAAAGAAAGAAGCCTTTAAGGGCTGATTCCAAATGTCGACGTATGTGCTTATGTTTGTGTACTTTCTGTCAGACATAACAGAACTTACTGTCCAACTCGTACTGGGTGAGAGTTGAATCACTGAGGTTCCGGATGCTGTAGGGGGCTTCAGTGGATACGAAGAAAGAACAAGTGATAAGAGATAAAAAATGAAGGGGTGGTAATGCAGAGACAGCGTAATTAGGTTTCAAAGTCCAATACTTTCATTGTTAAGAAAGTCAGCATTATTATCTTGGAGAAAATAAAACCTCACACAATCACAGTGATCATGACTCTGAATTAGCTCCAGAATGACTCAACAAGAGTAAAATTACAGGCTGTGTAGTCGGGTGGTAGAAACATAATGGCCCCTGAGTAAACCTAATAATAGCTTGCGGCTGATAGCCGCTGATCACAAGATGAAATGTTTTGCTGTGAAGTGTTAAGACGGGTGGGAAGATCTTGGCAACACAGCGGCCCTGTGTGACAGTTTTCCTGCAATGGAAATAATGGTGTTGCTGACAGAGGAATAATCAACCGGAACGGTGAGTCTCATAATTATGCGTTACTGAAGAAAAAGCGCAGAGACTGCATATTTTTCCCCATATACTTCTGCTGAATTTACTTTGAGGTTTGCTGGTTGCTTTATGCTTCATTATGGCTTTCTCATAATGTGCATTTCAAAGGATCGTCTAAATGGAAACATTAGAGTGGAAAACGTATTTGTGTTTGTGTTCATAAGTGGAATTTGCTGTGTTAGGAGTAAGAGGGCTTCTTTCCTCACCGGTGAGTTCAGCCCAGGTCGACATGCTGTTGACGGTATGAATGTAGCTTCGGAGACGGTCATACAACAGCTCACGGTAGCGGATCCGAAATCCAAGTAAGATTCCATTGATCTTCTCTTCAGAGGGTGGCTGAGGGGGTCGGAAATATACGGTTATAAAGAGAAAAAAAGCCCCGAAAGGGCAGCATAGGCTGGGATTGCTCACGGTGAGGCAGAAGTTAATTACCCTGAGGTTCACTTCTATGAGATTTACAGTAATTGAATCACACAGACAGAAAAACACCTCCTCTCAGACTGAGAGCTCATCTACAGATTGACTAATGCAGTGAAATCCCCCATAGTTATAAGAGGGCAAGCCCGCAACGGAGATGCAGCGAGAAAAAACAAGTACCTCTATCCTCATAAACTCCACAAGTGCTCTACATAAAAAGTCAAACAGTGTCTGGGAGCCTCCTGTTTTCCTTTTTATGGCCTGTTAATGCAGGTGTGAGTGTGGGAGGAGGTGTTTTTATATGACTGTGTAAAAGTCTGCATCGTGTAAGTACAGGCCCTGCAGCATACTGTCCTCACTCTCTCATTAGAGCCAACTTTCTCAGACTCGAATGCTTTACGGCTCCTGCAAACGAGAGAATCAGCTTTGCAGTCTGTGCTCACCTGCCAGCGGATCAGCACTGACGTCGTCGTGTGCGGCGTGACGGAGAGAATGGCCGGCGCTTCGTCTGGCGCTGGGGGAAATAAAATGAGAGCCGTTAGCTCAATTGAGCCAAAAATATGCACGATCAAGGTGCTAAATCTGTCCGTGCACTTCAGAGGAGCGTAAATACATCGAGGCAAAACAAAGGAAGCATTGACCACTGAGTGGAGAAAAAGCACTTTGCCAAAGTTTTCAGGAAGCTCCACTTGTCTCGTGGCAATGCAGATGGGGGCTACAGCTAATGGTGCCTCATGTTGACAAACTAATTCATGCTGACACTGAACTTTCAACCATATCCAGTAAGTTTATTCTGTTTCAGCCAAGTTCAGATTTGACACAAGTGGGAATCTTTGTCCCATAAATTCTTTGTGTTTGTTATTGTGCTGCTTTGAGCTTGTTCTTCCTTTTACACGTTGTTTTTTTTTTTTTCTTCCATACAGGCACAGAAGGTAGGCCTTTGGTTTGCAAGATAACTGTACACGCTGACCCAGATACAAGACACAGAAGGCAAGTTTTCAGAACCCCAGGACCCGGCTGAATAGTCTTGTTTTTCTTGTTTCGAAGGGTTCCCGATTGGGTGAAATGACCCAGAACCATTTCAGTAGCAGTTGTGATCAAAGCTGTTCAAGTCTTCTGTAAAGTAAGGAAATGAGTTGCCTTGCTTCTTCTATGATCTTTAGAAAAAGAAAGTTACATCTGCAGCTGTCAAAGCATCAACGGATAAATATGAGGATGAGTGTGAGCAGCTTTTAACAAAGTTTGTCATTTCGCTATTTTTTTCCTTTTTAGATAATAAATATTTGATCTTATAACTTATACTAATATTTACTTTATGATGCAGCTTCTGTTTTACAATGTTGTAGAATTTAAAGGAGTATCTGAAGCACGTTTTTAATATTTATTGAACATTTGTGGTTTCCTTCCTGCAGACACACATCACATCTTATTATAAGTGTTTTTGGATGTTCATTGCAGCACAGTCTCTGTTTTCTAATATGAATTCCTTCTGTCATCCTTCCATAACTCCATTATGTTTTGCAATGAAGTAAAAAAAAAGAGTGTTACCAAAGAAATGAAGGCAATTTTAGCATTTGACTGAACCCATAAAATTAGCTTTGTAAAGGTGCCAAAACAACAACCAAGCAAAGCTTAAGTGACACAACAAAACAAAAGCATTTGGGAAGTGAGGAGAAAACAAAAGAGCCAGCTCAGGTCAGCAACTCAAAGAAAATACAGAGAGGGAATCGCTAATTACACCTAATAAAAGATTCAATTTATTAGTAACAGATAGAAAAAGCAGAAAAATCAAAAGTTTAGGAATTAAATGAGGCACAAACAGAAGGTAAACAAAGCTTCAGGATCATACAGGAACAGATGCATTACCATAATAATCATTCTGCACAACAGCGTCACATTTTGACATAGTTCATGTTTATTGTTGACTGAAGTGTTGTTGCAAGTTCAGCAGCCGTTTGAGGACATTTCTCCAGAATGTCAGAATAGCCTGTCAACATCCTGCATTTTTACCAGATCAGGTAAGGCAAGTTTATTTATATAGCACATTTCAGGTACAAACAAAGTGTTGGTAATTGGTTGAATCACTCAACACTGATTGGTTGAGTATTAAGCGCATTCTGCTTCTACATTTTTATTTATTCCATCGTCGCTTATTACAGCTGTGGTGGCTGGATAGGAGCAGATTAGTTCCGATAAGAACAAATAAAAAGACTTTTTCAGCACAGCCCTGTGAGAAGGCACCACATTGCCAATTTGTGGGATTTCTGCTGAACTATATGCTTCCTTTTAGCTTGATCTGCTCCTCTTTTTGCTGCAGCTCAGACAGAATTACTGTGGATCGAAGCTGTGCTTTTTTTTCTTTAAACCTAAAGGCCTTTTGGTTGAATTACAGTTTTGAGAGGCTACTGGGTCTGACAACAATCACTCCCCACAAGTAAGATATTTTCAGTATTATACTGCTATGACAACAATTAGCTTCATATCCAATGATCAAAAAAGCAAAACACACACACATATTCTAAATATTATAATAAAATACTTACCATCCTGTAGAGTTGTGATGGCTTCACTCTCCTCACTGTACTCACTGTCTCCTATGTCATTTGTAGCTTTTACTCTGAACTGGTAGGATGTGAAGGGTTTCAGCCTTTTGGGATAGAAACACATTAAAACACATCAATCTTGATACATTAAAGGACTGAATCTTACAAACACAGCCTCGTGGTGATACCGGTGATACTATGCTTGCTTCAAACCAAACCAGAAACTTTCTATTGTTCATGTTCCAGGTCATAAACTTAAAAAAAAAATTCATACAAGAAACAAGTGCAAAAATGTCATTTTTTATGATCTATTTAATTTAAAGAGAATGAAGAAAGAAAACATTATGGCTCTAAAACATTTTGGAAATCTACCTGGATACTATGTAAGATGTAGCCTCGTGGTTAACAGAGGCAGAGTGGACGGTCCAGTTGTTGTCAGGAAGCTCTCTGAGCTGCACGGTGTAGTAGCGCACAGGAGAAAGGCCGTCACTTCCTGGCTCCCATGAGAGTAGGACCTGGCGAGCTTGAACGTTAGCCTGGGGGACCCTGGGACGACTCGTGGGCTGAGGTCGAGCTGAAAATGAAGTTTCTGGTAAATACCTAAAGACACAGCTGGACAGCAGGAAGTGAGGTTGTATGGTTATGGTTACCTCTTTTCTCCGTGGTGACCACCAGCGCCTCGGCCGCCTCGCCCCAGCCTTTCCTCGTCTGCGCTGTGATCCGAAACACATACACGGACTCTGGCTTGAGGTTGGTCACCGTGTACTGGCGAGC
Organism: Pseudomugil gertrudae; assembly: GCA_037177535.1. Lineage (NCBI taxonomy): Eukaryota > Metazoa > Chordata > Actinopteri > Atheriniformes > Pseudomugilidae > Pseudomugil > Pseudomugil gertrudae. The sequence continues at coordinate 4,428,250 of JBAMHV010000023.1, forward strand.
GCTGGGGTTCAAAACATCCACTGTGGCCGTGTTGCTGTTGGTGGAATTTAGGTGGTAGGTGATCTGGTAAGCTGCAGAGGAGCAGAACACATGAACATCAGTGAATTTTAATAAATTTTCCTACAAATAAGACGTGTCAAGTTGTGCTGCAAGCAGCCTTTTCATTTCGGACTCCATTAGCAGCTGCTCTTGCATGTTAACTTTATGGGCCTGACATGCTATGGAATTAAAACTGATTTATCCACCAGATGCATAATGAATCAAACCAATTAGTTTATAAGGAGTCCACCTCCCTGATGCCGAAAAATAACACGATTTAATATCCCCCACTGAACATCGTCTTGTCCATTTAGTTGTTTTTAAAAAAAAATCCTATTAACAGATGTCATGGGAGTAATCAGGACCTCCATCTGTGAGCCTATGTTGTATTTAAGTGTAAATACTAAGACTACACTGTTAAGCTTTGTTATTTAGAAAACAGAAATGAAATACTTCTAAATGTGTCACTAACCAAGTATGATCCCGTTGGGCTGAGCAGGGGACTGCCATATAAGCCTGACAGAGTTTGTACGCACTTCAGGGAACAGGATTCCCACTGGAGGTCCGGGCACTGCAGGGAGCAAGCAGATATTTGTTCCATTATTCCAGATCTTTGTAGGCCTAACACATATCCATAAAATAAGAGAAAAATCTGGGTTAACATCATCCTTACCATCATCTAAAGTCCTCTCCAATATGGGTGGAGAACTGGGCCGTCCATCTCCGATCCGAGTAAAAGCCAGTACCTGGATCTCGTAGAGGACATATTTCCCCAAACCGGCCAGCTGGACACTGTGGGTGGTGTTCCCCTCCACCATCCAGAAGTGGACCGCACTGTCAGAGTCCTTCTCTTTGTACACCACCTGATCCGGTAAAGAGACAGTTTGGGAAAACGTGACTTTGAACAGGAATGAGCGCTGTGCTGATTACAGCTGGTTTGTTTAGAACAGCTGACATGTCTGCTAATTATGCAGAAAACAAATACTGCACATGTGCAAAACAGAACATATAACACAAATATACCTTGTAGCCTAGTATGAGGCCGTTCCTGTCAGGCTCCGGGACTTCAAACCAGCGCACCAGAATGCTGCTGGACGTGGTGGCGAAGGCAGACACATTGGTGGGACCACTCGATGGAACTGAGAAATAAAAAAAGAGCAAAAAGACTGAAAGCATTAGCTGAAAATCTCAGTGTGCTTCTTTAGGCCTGCAGAAAGTATTACAAAGACTAAACAAATGGGCCCTTTTGCTTCCTCGACACTCATCCTGAGATATAATGTTGCATTTCTAAGAATTTGCTGGAGTGTGTAGAAAAAGAGGGTGCAAAGGAATTCCACATTTGTGTCCATGTGTTGTCAATTTCCTCAGACTCAACAACCGCAGAGAGATACAAAGCTGATGTGAGGGATGGAAAAAGCAGTGTCTGCCTAAATCTAGGAGGCATGTCTGAGTAGTAAACAATCTGCTCATACATCTAATATACAACAAAGTGTGAACTGCCTGTTGTTTGCTATAATTATAACTCATAATGAGGATAACCTGACCATCACAGAAGCCTTTATCTGCTTTATTTTTCTCTAACTGATCCATGCTATCCTAAGATTACCATGTCAGTGTGTGTATTATATGTAGACACAGTCATTTTTTTTTAAAGGGGTTGACAGATGGGATGCTCCCTCACCGGACTCCCTTGTCCTGCCTCTGACCGGCTGGCTCCAAGGTCCCGTCCCAATGCCGTTGACAGCCTGGACCCTGACCTCATACTCCGTCCACTCCTCCAGGTCCTCGATGGTGAATTCTCTCTCCAGGCGATCAGAGATTATGTGGGCCAGCCCACGGCCCTGCGAGCCCGCCCGGGAATACTGAAGCCTGTAGCCCACTTGCTCTGCATTCCCATTGTATTCCCATTCAGGCAAAGGCTGAACATTAAGAGAAGGGATCAAACAAAAGCAGCCAGCCTTGTCGGACTGGATGCAGGATGTAAAAGTGTTTCAGAGGAATTTCATACCATCCATCGCAACCAGAGGCTGGTCTCACTGGCGGTGCGCAGCGTGACGTTGGCGGGGGCCATGTCAGGGGGAGCTGGAAGGGTCTGGATTTTCCTTGAGGGCTGGCTTGGAGGACTTGTGCCGACTATGTTGACCTGACGCATGCGGAATCTGATGTGAAACAATACGTTATTATAATGAAACTTCATGAAAAAATTTTGCATCTTTGTGGAGTTTTATTGCACTTGAACCAGATCAAAGCAATAAATATGAATATTCTACAGAAGGAGGTTCATTTGTGTTACAGTCTGAATATGCAACAGAAAATTCTGCATTTAACTGCAGGAAAATGGAAAGTGGCAGGACTGATGTTGAAATGATGAAAACTACAGCTGTAGGCCTTCAGGGACCCACTTGGTGAAGTGTTAATTGGATATATTGAATGTGATCATGGGAAACAAGCTGGCTGCATAAATATTAAGATCATACGCAGAGAGAAAAAAACATGTTACAGAAACCCAAAGCGTCTCGCGTTCAGATGAAAAGAACACAAAAGAACATAAGCACCTGGGATAAAGGAAAAATTAGCAGAGATAAAGATGTTTATACACAATCTGAACAAGCTTTTTATGAAGCTAGTGTGATCATGAGGCGATTCATGTCTAACTGATAATGAGTTGGTAAAATAATGCACACAGTCCAATTATACATGGTTTAGTCTTAAGCACTGGTTAAGACTGTAGAGGACTCTTTTATAGGGACTTGAATGTAATCAGACAGTTTACTGGAAGATCTTGTCAACCAGCTGGTACAATCTGGCATAAACAAAAGCATCCTAGTCAAATCAGCAGCGTTAGCAAGCCTGGATGTCCACAGAAGACATCAGTGAGGGATTGTTGCAGTGTCCCATAAGACATTAAAACCCCTGAGCAACATTAGGCTAAGAAAGAAGTATCAAAGAAACAAATGCAGAAGGTTTATAACAAAGTATGAACCATTTGTAAGCTACAAGAAGATAAAGAAGAAGAAAATTGTGTTGTGTGGATGTCAGTAATCTAATCTCAACCCTGGAGATAATGCTATGATTGGGAAAGATCAATGATCCCACAACTGAAGGACGTGGCAGTAAAGACCAAGTGAAGCATCACATCGCATGGATCTAGGCTTTGGAGATCATTGGGGGTAATGGTGGTCCTTATCTGCAGAGGACTCTTCACAAAGTATTAAAAATTATTGTTTCATTTATGGCCATGTTGATGTGTCCAATTATGTTTGAGCTGCTTAAAAGGGGAGCTTTGGACTTAGCTATATGTTCCATCATGACATTTTGTAAGCTACATGCTAATTTTGCAGCTAATATGATCATCAAGATGATAAAGAATATGCAAAAGAAGATGATAGTTTTTACTGATATACCTGTAAAAAGTGTATGGGTTGAGACCCGGCACCTCTAAGGAGCGAGCTTCAGGTTCGTTGGACACCTGGTGGACCATCACCCAGTCCTCATTTTCTCCCACAGCACCCACCTGGGACCAACACACAGAAAGGGTGAAAATCCAGCTACATGTCTGCAAACCGCTCAGTCAGCCAGTGGATCCAAACTTGAAAATGAGAATGGGTGATTTATTGTGGCAAACCTGAGCCTCCACCAGCCAACGGGAAATGGACGTTTTGCCATCATAGCCAGGTTTGAACTGCAGGGTGACGGATCGGGGGCCAATGTTGGAAATTGCGAGGTTGGTAGGAGGGCCAGGAAGCTCTGCAAGAAAGCAATAAGTCAAAGTTAGAGAATAACTGACTTTCCTGTGGATGTGTTTTCTCTTGCTGTGTACCACACATAGTGGTCATGGTTCATGGACTTTATAGGGGTAAAAAAAAAAATCCATCCACCACAGTGCCCTCTTGTGGCCATACAGATATTACACGCATATGAATCCCTTAGTTGTCCCAACTTACTCTCTTTCCTTCTACCTCCCAACTTCAGCGAAGACATCAAAGCAGATTAGATTTGGAAAAGACGCTTACTCACACTACACAGATGGAGACAATGCCTTGAATGCAAATTACATCGCAGCTGTCTGGAAGTATGATTCGATCTGATATCCTACTTGTTTACACTGGAGCTGAATAAACAATATGACTGGATTACTGGCTGGTAATCCTGGAAGAAGGAAAACAAGTCATTTTTTGTGTGTATGGATAGTTTTAGTGTTTGTGTATCTAATCAGATATGTATGAAAGCGTGTATTATTGGAAAAACGTCTCCCTCCCTCCCTATTTTTTTGCATCTCTCATGTTTTATTTGAGATTATTAAACCTACAATGAAATATTTAAATTCCAGAGTACAGTATAGTTTACATAAATCCCAGTGGAAGACATTAATGTCACACAGCAGCACACTGGAGTGGCCTGATATTAAAAAAAAAAGATTTAATTACTCTCTTGGGCATATTAAGCCATTTTTATAAGGTTGCTAAAATGCAAGTATCTTCATCCATAATGAAACGCAGATTAAATGTCTCGAAGTGGAATTTTCACCTCAAAATTATTTGCATGACTGATCACTGAGGCTGAATTTGAGCGCGATCGTTACAGTAGAGTTGCAGGCGTTTTCTTTACACACATTCGATGGAAGTAATTGCCAATCTGGGAACAATAACAGCAGCGCTGAAGCCCGCTCTCCATAAAACACCCTGTCATTTCACAGGTTTCACAGATGTACAAAGCCTGGATGTAGCTGCAGTAATCGGTGTGGCTTTGAGTCCCCGCTGCATGAGCTTGCAAATATGAAATCATTAAACACGGTAATTGTCCTTAATGCTCTCATTAAAACTATTATTTGGTGCGTGTGTGGTAGATGCATGCTTTTTTTGTTGTTGTTGTTTTTGTCCAAATGAGGTGACTGGAGTCAGATTTCATTTCAACTGGTGCCAGACAGCATGGAGTGTGCTCAACTGGTTCAATGAGACAGTAAATCTGGAGCAAAGGAGGGTTCAGAAATGAATGAAATAAGCTTAGTGCATATGTATAACTGCCTCTCGCCCAGCAATTGCTGGGATAGGCTCCAACCACCTGCACTCCTTCACTGGGATAAAGCGATACAGATAATGGATGGATGGACACATGTATGACTGGATCATGTCGGTGAAAGCGCACACTGGTTGAGAACATAAAGTGAATGAATATAGTAAATCTATGAGTAGCATCAGTCAACTTTAAAAGCTGAATGCAAACATATAGAGTGTAAATAGAGAGAATGAAAAAGGTTTTCATGAAATAAGGGGGAGGAAACAAAGATTTTCCATCAGGATGCAGCAACGTCATTGTGAAACATCATTTGGACACATTTAAATAAGAAGTGCATTATTCTAATGGCATCTTTTTCTAAAATACTGGAGCGAAAGGTTTCTTAATGTGAACTCATAACCTGAGAAATCTGTAGGCAGATCAGCAGCATCCCTCCATCAGCCCACTCTGATGTAGCATATGCATATTTCTACCTTTGAAGCATGATGCAATGTTAGCATTGCATCAATTTTCTCAGGGCACATTAAAGTTTTTTTTCTTTTTTAAAATTTTAATTGGGCTTGTATAAAGGACTCATGAGTAGTCAGTGTCTTGCCTGCAGCAGTCAGAGCGCTTTTATTTGGAGAATCAGACGGTTTCCTGAAGGACGAGCCAAGGTGAAAGAACTATTTACGCCCAAAAACCAAATATTTTATTCAAACATTAAAGATCACGCAGAGGTTTAAGCAAATGCAGCATTGTTTAGTCTTACACTGCAAGATCATTATATTAAGCTTGACTACTTGAGTGGAGTTTTAAGTGGACTCTAAAAGCATCACTAAAACAAAAGCCTCTAATCCAGAAAGCTACTGCTCATGTATGAAACAAAGAACATATTAGTCCAGGTTAATGAACTTTATTCTGGTGTCCTGTGTGCTAAAAAATTCCTGCAGGTGTTTAAGGCTCTAAATGACTTGGAGACAAAGTAGCATACCTTTTGTTTTAGATGTTATTTTTTTAAAAAGGACTCGAATTAGCGGCTGCATGGTGGCGCAGCTGGATAGCACTGTGGCCTCACAGCAAGAAGGTAGCCGGTTCGAGCCTCGGTTGGGGCGGGGGTTTGTGTGAGGAGTTTGCATGTTGCATGTTCACAGTCCAAAGACATGCACATTGGGGATAGGCTGATTGGAGACTAAATTGCCAATAGGAGTGAGTGTGTGTGTGCAAGGTTGTTTGTCTGTGTGTGTTGGCGCTGTGATGTACTGGCGACCTGTCCAGGGTTTACTCCGCCTCTCTAAGCTGGGATTAGCTCCAGCCCCCCCGCGACCCCATTTAGGGAAAAGCGGTATAAATTGGATAGATGGATGGACTCGAATTAGCTTAGCAGTTAGCCTGTTATCAGGCTAGTGTTTACGAAGACTAGTTACCATAGTAACCAAGTGGGACTCATAAGTCACATTGATTGACCAGAACTCTCAACTTGATCGAAATACCAAACGTATCGAAATAAGCAAGACTTTACCTGAAATCATGTAATTCCTCTGATGCAGATGGTGCGAATACTGATGATGATGATTTGTTATTGCTGATGAAGCCAATAAGACAGTGGCTTCTCATACAATTAGTACTTCACACAAACCCACTTATTTTATGTGTTTAGTTTCTTTTTCTAGTTTTTTTTTGGTCTTTTTTAAAAAATGAAAACATAATGGATAAAGACAAACGGTTACCATGACTACGATGCTGGGTGCTTAAAGGTGAAAACCCAGGGGCTGAAAATGATGGGAAATTTAAAAAAATGAAAGTTTAAAGCAGCAGATCAGGAGAAATGACCTCAGCTCTCCCATATGACTCGTACGTGTTGACCCATCACCCACCTTTAAATAACCACTACCCTGCAATGTAAAATGAGAGTCCTGTAACTGCAACATGAGCACACCCAACAGAAATATAATGAAAAGCATCGTGAAATAGAGTCACATGTTTTTCATTTGCATGCATTTTGTTTTATTTTGAGGCTTGTCAAAGATAATTAACCCTTTTAAACGTAGTGAAAAGTATAATTAAAGGAACTTTTTTTGTCCTGTTTTGTTTTTGAGTTAAAGTTAATCAATCTGAGGATGATGCCTTTGATCCATGATGAAGAGGTCAAACCTTCCAAAACTGATGCTGGTCATGACACCACGTGGGACATTTGTAGCACAGAGAACAACATAGTTAATTAAAAGAAGAAAAAATAAGACAATAAACAATAAAGTTTAGTTTAGTAAGCAGATGATACTCGGAAAAGCTGTGGCTGTAGTCAAGATGCAAAACAGATGGTTTAGTATTTGCAAAAACTCTTCGTCACCGAGATGAAGATTCATGAAGATCCATTTTCTGACCTAGTGAGACTAAAGTAAATCATTTTGTAAGATTTTATGATCTAGAAACATGTTTTATCTGCAGCACATGCCACATGCGTAGAAATTGTGCTTTTGGTACTAGGACTAAGTGCCATATTTGATGGGAATAACACTGAACACAGAAAGATCTGTAATATTTCTTATTTGATTTATTAGGCCAAAAGTAAACTCTTAAAGTTTCTAACATTAGGGATGTTTGATGCTTTGATTTAATATAGATATTCTGATGTTGTCCAACTCTCAATTTTCATTACCAGTTATATCGATATCATTATATTTTAACACCCCTCAGAAAAAAAATCAGGTCAATAAGAGATATTTTCTGCTTTGCATTAAATATGACGTCTGCAGACACTTTGACATATTTCTGATAGACATGTGGACAAGTCCATTTCCAAGATGTTTATGCTACAAGTGATGATGTGGTTTAATGATGTTGTGCAGAACAAACAAACATATCTGGAAAACTATACATCTCAGTTGAGCTAGAGACATAGCTGAAAAGTTTGATCTATAACATGGACATGTTGTGTAAATCTCTAGTTTACATATTTATTTACTCCCAAGGAGCATCTTGTGTTTAACCTGAGTCCTCATATGTCCATGTAGTCTTAACCTCATGATTTAAAACTAAGAATATGTTCATATTCTGTGTTTTAATTAATCTGATTGGTTACTGACCTGGCGGGACCCCGGAGGAAATAGTAGAGGACGACAGCTGGCCCTGACCCTTTGAGGTCATTCCTGCCACTTCGATCGTGTAGGTGGTGAGAGCAGTGAGTCCCGTGACTCTGTACTCTAAGGTGACATTTGGCAGGTAATGGGTAACTCTGGTGTTTGTTCGGTTGAACTCCTCCCACGAAATGCGGTAACCTGAGGAGTGGCAGTGATGGATTAACAACAACAACAAAAAAAAGCAATAGCTTTACAACAATAGCTGCTCTCCGTTGCGAGCTACAGCGCGAGCTAACAGAAATATTAAATTAACTTCATCAAAAATTGAATATAGAAAATTTAATCAGCCGGTGATTATACCTCCCTGCACTCGCACGTCCTCTGCCTACTCCCACAGAAACACACAAATACACTCGCACACGCATACACTCACTCACCCTCTCAAAGTTAATGTAATTTGCTCCTTGGCCAGCAGCTCTTTTCATGTGATTGCATAAAGCATTAAGCAGCATTTCTTGGCAAATCAGTAATCTCACATGGCATGTCAGGGTTTGACTCCTGAGACTGTGCAGCACATCCAAACGTCCAGGAAAATACTTAACAACACGCTGCTTAATCTCAAGCTTTGCAGACAGCATTTGTCTTTCTGAGGAGCTTAAAAACTTCAAATAAGGCAAAGAGCATCATGTTGAAATCAGCTCACTAAGAACTCAAGAGCATAATTTCATCTTTAGTATAAATGTTGAGCTTTTGTATCACTGCCTTGTGCAAAGAAAATCGGCCTTCGTTTCTGCTCACCTTTTTAATTAGACAAAAAAAAAGTTACATCTATACCAGAGAGACTTTTTGTAGCAGATTTATTATGCAGATCAGGTTTAGAAGAGGAGAAAATGTTCCTTTTGTTGTGGTTGAGTATTTCATAAAGAGGTTATATCATATTATAAGTGCTGTCTCACTGCGGCAAAGGTAATATTGAGTGTTGGGATTAAGTAGTAGTGTGTGCATGAATAAAATAGAATAAACAAGGAACATTACCGCAGCTCCCCTGGGTTGCACACAGCGAACAAGGTCAAGTAGCTAAAGTTCGTCCTGAACGTTGGCTCTCTTAAGAGACATAACTTACATTTTATTTTTAAGAAAAGAAAGAAAGAAGTTCTGTTAGAGGTAAAAATCTAAAGTGCAGTGATTGTACCTGTGAGAACTCCGTTCTTCTCGCCAGGCTCACTCCAGCTCACTTTCAGCGAGGTGTCCAAGATGTCGGTGAAACTCAGGTGACCCACAGCACCAGGGGCTGGATGGGATGAAGATGAGTAATGAGCATTGCCGGCAGGAAAATGAAATACTTTGCATACAGTGTGATTAACCATCCACCATTTTCCCAGGTCTGATAATTCTAGATGCATTTAGCATATTTCTACAACTTCATCCTGCATAAATAACAGATCTTGCCTAGAGGATGTGCTACTGTGGGATTGTGCAGACAACTCTTTTTGCCAGTACTGGAGAGGTGTGAAGGGAAAGAGACTTACTATCCTCGTGAGTCCTCAGCGCTTTAGGCGGGCTGCGGGGGCCGTCTCCAGGTGTAGTGAAGCACAGCACCGAGGTGAAATACTCAGTGAACTTCTTCAGACCCGTCACGTATCCCACATGGATGCTGTCCTGGAAGTTTGGCCGTACTGTTACCATAGCAACTTCCTCCTCTCTGCCAGGCTCCCAGGCCAGCAACTAAAAGCGAGAAAGAAAAATAAATAATGATGAAAATTGTGAAAGAAACTACCCAGAAAACAATTATTATTTAAAATAATTCTCACAAAACTTCCAGTAGTTTGCCTTCCAAGGACTCGTTTGGTGTAACAGCTCCAAATATATTTAGAAAAATACCCCAAGGAGGTTTTGACTCGGGTAGGAAAGGGCCGAACAGCTCTTCTAGTTTATGCTCTAGAGAGGCATGTTATCATCCCACCATGTATGTTCACTCCACACTACAGCATCAACAAATGAGATAAGAATCGACCAATTAGCCGCTCGGGTAATGAGTCCCAGTGGCTGCTCGGTTGGGTCATTTCCAGATTTTAAATGGGAGGGAGCTTCCAGGAAAGGAAAGAGTAAGCAAAGGGAATGTCAGAGGGATAAATGCTGATCCTTCTGCCACACTTGTCTCATCTTTTTCCTGCAGACTCCGTCTCCCCTCATCGTTTTCCTGCTCTCCCTGAAGTCTCACTTTGACACACTTTCTCTCAGCAACCATGCTCCCCATTTCTCTTTTTTACTTACTGCTTCATAAGTCTCTCTCTCCCTGGAGAAAATAAAAAAAGAGATATTTAAAATTTAAGATTTGCGTCTTACAAAGACAATCCCACCCAGCTGAGTAAGACATGAGCAGCCACACCGACAAAAAAAAAGAAAGAAGTTTCAATATAATGTGAAAAAAATGGACGTGCCCGGGAGTTGTGGCTTTGTGATGCCCTGTGGGTTATATGCACGGGAGACACTGAAATGGACAACATTCAAGAGCCCATGGCAAAATAATGTCATCCATCAGCATCTGTGTGGAGCTTCACAAAGTACAGAGAAATGGTGGCAATTATACAGAGAATGACCTCCAGCTGACAAATGGGTAAACAATATCCGCTGTTGTCATCGGCACAGAGTGTTGTTTGCCTGTTGGCTTTTCTCTTCCTCCCACTACATGCAACACAAGTTCAGCATCGGAAGCTCTGTCAATGGACGAGACGGCCAGCAGCATCATCGGGACCACTGACCTTGTAGCCCTGGTTGATGCCGTTGATGAACTGCGGGTTGGGCGCGGTCCAGGTAAAACGGATTGCTGTCGAGTTGACGGCCTCGACCTGCACGTTGCCGGGAGCGATGGTGGGCACTGGGATGCATGGCGCGGGGAAGACATAGAAAGAGAATGAAAGGAAGAAGAATACAACAAAGGTGTGAGATTTTAATGTCAGCATTGATCGCTGCTGCACAGGTCAGGGCAGAAACTGCCATCACTCTCTATCTGACACTTCCTCCTGACACCAGGGCTCAGTCTGGATGTGTTTGTGCCTGTTGGAGTTAATTAAGCATCTTATGGGCGTGCCACAACTTTGTGCGTACCAGACAGCATAATGTAGTGATGTTTTAGTCAATGATGGTGTGCAGAAAGCTCTGCAAATGTCTTGAACCACAGTATTTTTTATGTACTCCTTGTACTTGAGATATACTATATATATATATATATATATATATATATATATATACTGTATATA
>JBAMHV010000023.1:4439864-4457944 GCA_037177535.1 Pseudomugil gertrudae
CTTTTAAGTCACTTAACATATATCAAAATATCTAACTCAAGGGATGAACCAATGTTATTTCCACCCATAACATAACTTAGCAAACAAGTGACATTAAATTGGATCTTTTAGCATGTTGTCAGGCTGCTGCAAAAACATAACAAATACCAAATATAACACGATTTGACAGACATAAAAAATAGCTTTACCACCAACACGGCAACTCTCAGTAAGTTATCAGAGAGGAACTTGGCACATTTGGGCAGACATTAGGTTTTTTATGTCCTTAATATTCTGAGAATGCCAGACAAGCAACAGTAGTGTCACTGCTAGGTAAAAAAATAACCTGTCTACATGAGACAAACAGCATCTGAAAGTGATGTGAAAAGTCCAAAGAAAACCCAAAACAGGACCTGAGAGATGCATCTATACCAGCAGTTGATTCATTTACTGTTTGCCAAATCGGTGTTAACAGGACTTAGAAGTGATAAATCCTCCCCACAGTTTGAGATCATCTTTACAAAGACTGGTACAATAGGTAGGCCACCAACCAAAAAAGAGCTTTGGAAAGAAGGCTGAAGTTCTGTTTAAAGGGCTCTCACCTCCCTGTAGAGTCCACTCAGTGACTTTATGGCTGAAAGCACCCAGTCCCGCTCCATTAAAAGCAGCCACCTCAATCTCATAGTTGGTCCAAATAATGAGGTCCTCCAGCAGCAAGGTGGTCACATCTGGGCTAGAGATGTTCTTAATCTGGTAATCCACAGGCAGTCCGGTGAGACGATACCTGAAACACACATTTATTACATCTAAATGCTGAATTATTGATTATCATCAAAGCCTGCTGCAGATATGGATTAATGTGAGGCCGTGGTTGTGGCAGTGAGCTTGTTCGCCTGATAAAGACATGGCAACCTACAGCTGCAGTACCCCAGACCCCCTCCTAGGGGGAGACAAAGCACCAGTAAACAAGCAGTTAAATCCCACTGACAGCTTAGACTGCTGTCTGGAAAACACCTGCGGTTTCATTTGGATGTAATGAATAAAAAGTCTGACAGGAAACCTAACTAATTACATGTTTACAGGATTTACAGTCAGTTTGGCTTATTGCTGACTGTGCCTATTAGAATCACCAAAGTTTGTTGAAGTTAACTACTAATTAAATGTTGATTTTCTCACAGACAAAACATTTTTACACTGACAGCGTTTAGGTGACACGTTTTGGTGTTCAAAGGGAAACACACTCCCTCTTAGAGTCAAATGAAACTAAACGCAGAAGTAGATTCATGTAATATGTTTTGACACTAAATCAGTCAAACAAAAATGTGAATTTTGACCACATAAGCTTCCATATTTGACACTGACATGAGGAAATAGGTGTAAGTAGATGACTGTGAATCCTACCGGATGATGTAGCCCCTGAGGATGCCGTTCTGGTGGCTCTCTTGCGGAGGCTGCCACTGGATCATGATGGACTGGTTGGTCCGACCGCTGGCGATGACGTTCTGAGGAGGAGCACTGGGGGGCTCCTCGGGGAGAGACACACTGTGAAACACACAGATGTTGAAAACAATCATTAAAATAGTTTCCAAAATGGGATTTTAGAATAAAAGAAGGAAAGAATAAACCAGATTGACAGTTAAAAGTTGCTTTAGCTTAAAAAATAAGATTATTTCCAAATTAATCTCAGTGTATTTCCGCTGCCAAAAAGCCTCGCAGACATAAAGAGTTTTGTAACAAACAGATGGAGGCCTCCCCGTGACTCTCCTCTGGCTTGGGAGTTGGCAGCGTAGGGCGAGTGAGGGTGGTGTGTGTCTGTGTGTGTGTGTGTAAGGAGAGGGGGGTATTCAGTGCCTGGAGCAGACTACACAGAAGATAGACCTGATCATGGCTCGAACCCACGTCCCTCCAGCAGCTCACAGATGAGCCGTGATTATGTTATTTTACATGATTTAGCGTGTCTGCTTTGGGCAGGTTACACATATGCATTTTCACTGACCCTTGACCCAAGGGATCGTTCAAGATTGTTGTCTAGGAAACAGATTTTATGAGCACAATGAACTCTCCCAACCCAGACGAAGTAAAAATACTCATGACTGGGACATTAACGAATCTTTTATTTTGAAATTGTAGAAACTATTACAATATTTAATTCATTTCAACGTTGTGTAGAGTTGTGTCCTCTTGATCAAAAGAAGAGTTGGTGCGATGATAATATGACATTGAGGACATTTGTCCCTTTATAGACTAATTTATTAGACTACTTGTCATTCATAAAAGCTTGGCTATGGCAGTGAAGACTGGATGAGGAAATCACCCCAAACTCTCCTTTTAAAACTGATCCAAACTCAAAAAGCAAGTCTAGAAATCCTGTCAACATTTAACATTATGATGTTATATAAAAGCAGAAAATACAAAATAGAGTTTGAACCATTTGTCACTGTTGTTCATTTATTTTATGTGTCTACTTTGGAAGCGCTCTCCTCTTTTTTAACATCGTCTTCCACTTGTTGTTTATCTAAATCTGCTTTTCAGGTCAAACATATCATGAAAATGCCATTAAATGAAATGATCCTGATCACATGTGTTTAAAAAACTGCAGCTTGACACATTACAGAAGACAGAAAAGCACAAAGCAGTTATTTTAACTTAACTCCTCTTGGATTTCTCCCAACTACTTATTAAATACTGCATAAATTACACAGTTGCAGAGATTTCAAGGATGGTTTTGCCTGCTCACACCTAATAAGTCCTTGAAAAAATGGGTTTAAAGGGTTTAAAGATACAGATTAAAACGTCCCTGCATGAAGGAGCTGATTTCACTCACCGATCTGTCTCCTTACTGAACTGCCCTTTCCCCACATCATTAACGGCACAGAGGCGGAACTGGTAGGAGCGAGCTGGGATCAAGCCGTTGACCGTCACCGAGGTGGACTCTGGTTCGATATTGGCCAGCAGGATTGCCCACGGTGCATCTGAAACAACAAAAAAACAACAATAAAGCTTTCTATGCATTCATTTAGCTCTCACTCTTACTGGAAACGGTACGTCAGGTCATTTTAAACACGGTCCAAACTAAAAGACATGCACAACACGCTACATCTGCTAAACCTCGACAGACTTCTGAGCTTCAGATCGAAAGCACTGATGGACATCCTTAATTAGCCTCATCGATCAAGCTCGTTAAATTCTATCAGAGCTGCTCATAACTTCTGCTCATTTGCTTTGTATTTAAGCTCTGGAATCACAGAAGCCTCCCTCCATGAAGTAAAAGCAACATTCAACATGTTTTTCAACTCATTGCTGCATGTTGATCCCAAGAGTGAAGCTCCCTTTCCCCTCCTCCTCAAACATAACTAGTTATTCATAATTTAAACCCCTAAAAGTTGTGAAAACTGACACGAAGAGTTTGGATGGAGTGACTTACTGTTCTCAGAAACCTCCAGGATGTAGCGTATGAGGGGACTGTTGCCATCAAAGGGTTTCGCCCAGGCCAGGTCGATGGCTCTTCTCTCAGATTTGCTCAGCAGGGCTATGGGGTTCTCTGGTGCATGGGGAAGTTGCCTGCAGGGAGAGGATTTGCAGCAGGACAACTTGGATAAATAAAATCTTTCTGCAGAATCCCCACATAAAGCTGCATTTTCTATAACAGCTCTGCAAGGCAGGCAATGAAATGTGACTTGACAAGAAAGCAGAGATGGTTCCTTGTCAAGTTGAACATGCAGGCAAACAAAACGAGATAAATATTACCTGAGGGCGGGGAAATAGATTGAAAGGCGGAGGGAGACAGATAGAAGGAAAATGCACAGACAAAGACTTGAATAAATGAGGCTAAAGCTAGGGATCATTAATTCATTCAGCCATAAATTCAGATAAGCGCAGACAGATTGATATATAAACCTTAAAGCAATGAACGGATAGTAACTCATTCAAAAGGCTGCCAGCCAACAAGGGAGCCGATAGCAGGACAATGACAGAAAACGTCAGTCAACTAGGCTAACACAGAGTTAGATGTCACATTCATATTCAATTTAACCTTCCCGCAACGTCTCACTGGGGGCCAAAAAAAGCAAGTAAGGTAGAAAGATGGGGAGGATAAGATTCGAGGGAAAAAAGATGTCTGTGTGAGGACAAATGTGTGTGAATGTGATGGGCAAGGAATGGACGAGGTGGGCGGGGGGCTCACCAGAGGCTGGAGATGTGTCAGGTGAGAATGAGGACAAGAGAGGTGAGGAGGAGCAGGCTTCATTGCACGAGAAATGAGTCAGAGGTGTTGATAAGACAAGTATGGCAAGCGGTGCAAGTGTCTGGCTCTCAGATGTCTGCATGCGTGTTGCACAGAACATGCCTCTTCTTGTATCGTTGGATTGGCGAGTGTTGGAGGCTAAAACTGTGAAAGAAAAGCCAGGGAAGCGATGGAGATGAGGGCGGGGATTACCTGACGCGGAGGTGGGCGTTGCGGGAGTCGTTGCCTCCGACAGAGGTGACTCTGCAGGTGTACGTGCCGATGTCACCTGACCAGGTTTGGGAAATGTGCAGCGTGCCGTCTGGATCCAGTCGCATGCGGGGGATGGACTGCACATTGATCACAGAGCTGTCTTTTTCCCACACGTGCCTGGAATACAAAAGCATCAGTCAGAGATCTTATTAAAATGGGATCATCAGCATCATCAGTATCAGCTTAATCACATTTTTAGAAGGATCCCTCAGCCTCTGTGTTATCCTCCTGTGTTTTCCATTATTACAATTCGTCACATCCTCACATATTGCATTTTAGAGGAATTAAGCTTTTAAGTCCCCATTATGAAGTCAGCACACTAATTCCTGACAGGTAACATCAGATTTGTGATATATGACACAAGGAACACTGAGTATTTGTCTTTCTCATGATTCATTTTTTGGCATATAAATAAAAAGATAAAACTTTATTTCTCTTAATCATATAGCAAAACTAGTTGTTTAAATCCCCGTTGTATGGGAACCAAATGTCATTTTTCTCAACTTTCCAAACACAAAGCATTAACAGAGAATAAAGCTCATATTATTGCTATGATAAAAATAGATACGGGACTACAGAGTTTCATTTCTGTGCAAGCAGAACTGCTGGTGAAAATCATTTTTAATAATACACGATTTTGCCCTTGAATTTACAGTTAAAGCTAAGCAGCATTAGTGGAGATGTTTATGATTGATGTTCTGGATGTTTGGGCAGAAACATCCTCATAACTACTTTTATATAAAAAAAAAACATTTAATCAGGGATTAAGCTGCCCATCACATCCCAAGTGGAGCATGATCTGAGTCTCTGTTTTTACTTTTATGTGTAAAGTTTCTAGTTTTTGCATCATGTTTAGTTAAAAAAAAGTTTTATTATGCGTCTATTAAATTTCCAGAATCCGAGATGCAGAATTTAACTGTGTCTTCCAGTGTGGAAGAACACGGACATGCAGGTGCATCATAGTTATGGAGTGAACTCATTTTGACAGCAAAGCAGTGAGTAAATGGAAGATTTACTCTTGATCTGTTTCAAAGCAGCTGAGGATAAAAATGTTATTAATGAGTCATTTCATCCTCTTTCCTTCTGTCTTTTTAAACCTGCGATCATAGCAGAACCGGCGTTCATTTCATAACAGCCGATGGCTGCATATCAAATAAACCAGATTGGCATTCATCAAAACTGCACAGCTCAAACAGCTTCAGATGCAGCTTTCCCTTCAGAGTATAAAGGGACACAGGTCTATCGACGTGTGAGTTGCTTCATTTAAAACAGCAGTTTTAATGTAGAGCTATTTGAGAAACACTTTTCTGTGTTTGCCTGTTTGGTCGCTTTATATGCTTAACTGTATGACACGGTGGCAAGTTTCACTCTTTGAAAAATGTTTATGGTAAGCTTTATTTTTTGCTTGTGATTGTGGAAGCCTTAATGTTTCTAAAGCAGGACTGGAGCGTGGCAGCATGGAATAAGATACAAACAGTAAATTAAAAAATACTTCCCCCATGAATGTAAATGTGTTCTACACCATTTGCAACCAGACTCTTCACTTGTTAAGCGCTTAAGCCTTTAAAATGACTGAATGCTTTCCAGAATATCTCTTTTTTTTTGCTTTAGGTTATTTTCATTTTGTCTTTCATTTTGATGTCAAAGAATTATATTTAGCACATTTTTTTTTTATCTTGGTGTACTTTTTTCTAAAAAGCATAAAAGCTTCTAAATAAATAAACAAGTAGGCTAAGTAAAATTAAAGAACCCTTTCCAAGATGGCTGCCTTTAAGCTCTATTATGAACACATAATAGTTTTGATAACAAACTTAAAATTTTACACAATAAAGGTCCAAATGTAGTAAACTGTGACGCTTGAAGCCATTTAATTGTTAAAACTAGCATCTTTCAAAAGCTGCTTTAAAACAATATACCTATTGTGAAAGAAGGGCTAAAACGTTTAACAAACATCTTCTAATTTCAGACGCAACTAAACCACTTTAGCTATTAAACCGCTTATTTGTGTACAATGAGAGCTAACTGTTTAACTAAACTTTACTAGAACACGCTACGCTAGTAGAATGCAGCGGGTGCTTTGTTAACTTTGAATACTGTGCTGAATCTGACCGTCATATGCTGTAGTGTAGATAGGTGCACTTTTACATTAGTTTCTTATAAAACTGAAACAACTGAGCTTGGTTAAAACATTTGAACGTTAACAAAACTACAGCTAACATCTTGACTACTACTGTGTCCAAATGAAACTTTTTCTTAGGGAAGGAAACCATGATTTGAACTGAATAATACCAGCACCTTAAAACTAGCAGCCATTTTGAAAAAAAAAAAAGATTTTTTTGATTCAAAATTATTTGAAATATCATTGATACTAGTTGAAATGGAACTAATTCAAATTGAGTTACATAGTTGAATCTGATGCATGCACATCTGGACACTCTGCTAGAAGATCTGGCAAAATGTTTCTGTCCGACTTTGCTTCTCTTGATCTGAAAGCCTGTGAGTTGGGGTCACTTTTTTTTAATCTGCCAAAAACGATACTATACTATACTATACTATACTATACTATACTATACTATACTATACTATACTATACTATACTATACTATACAGTCATTTGGCAGACGCTCTTATCCAAAGCAACTTACATGTTATTTTAAACCATTTTAACCATAGCATATAACCTAACATGCATGTGTTGTGGGAGCTGGAGAACCCGGAGAAACCCATGCATACATGGGGAGAACATGCAAACTCCACACACAAAGGTAACTGGACAACCCTCCCCAGCCTGGGCTTGAACCAGCAACCTTCTTGCTGTGAGGCCACAGTGCTAACCACTGCTCCACCACGCTGACAGACTGATGTAGTTTGTGATTCTTTACATTTTTTCCAGTTCCAGCAGAGAACTTCTGGATCACCTTCATTGTGACCACTAGCTTGTTTGTTACTACTTCATCAACACACAATAGCAATCAGATCAGAAGAGTTTCTTGGCTTTATGTTAGAATAACTGATACTGCTCTGCTTAACTGTTTTGGACATTTTTAATTTATCCTTCCACAGATCAATACCACAGATTGGTTTTACAGTTCTCCCAACCTCAGGGCCAGTGTTTCACTTCGAAATCCACCTTAAACTGCGAGACCTTCTTCTGCATTATGTTTAATAAATTCAATTAGGCTCAGATGCACTCCAGTCCAGCTCTACAAAACGGGCTATTTACGTGTTTCCAACTAAACACAGAAAACCTGTACCAACTTTCCCATTTGACAAGTGTGTCAATGGATGAAAAGAAAACTGTGTTAATATTAAAATGATAAAAGGAAACTTGAAAGAGTTTGAAAATGTCAGCACAGAAAGCCCATAAAAGCAATACCAACAATTGCTTTAGTAACTCATCCTTAATTCACACATGTTTATACTTCACTTAATTTCCTTTTGGTCTTTCAGTGAGCCTGGAATTTAACTCTATTTCCCTTACAGTGAATCACTTACATAAGCTGTAGTAATAGTCTGGATATGTAAGCTGTAAAAAACACACTTATATCCCGATTTAAGCTCCTTGTTTCTGCTTAGGACACCAGAACTGGTCGTATGCACACCCTGTGGGGTGGTGGTGGTGGTCATTACTCTTATTTTTCATCGTTTAGGAGTTTGTCAACACTTCTGACTGAATCACTTAAACTAAGCAGAAAAAAAGGAAATTACTGTTTGCTTGATTATTAGTTATTATTAGTCACTTTTACAACAACAAATTGTAATTCTGTGGAATAAAGGGCATTTTATCTGGTGTAATTCTGCATATATCCTGTTTAGCTGTTTATAAATGCTCGTTAGCCTGAGAAAAACAAAGTTGTGCTGCAAAAGAATATTTGAAACACAAACTTATGTTTACCACAGTGTTTACAGATGCATAGCGGTAAAGCAGAGATAACATTTTGCAGATAAAATGAGATGAACATTTGATCTGAGTAAACAAATTGCCTCCCTGCACTTTGGTTCTCTCCAAGAGTTTGCAATACACAAGAGGGAGGTACAAACAATTTATCAGAAGAGATGTTTAAGGTCATGTTATGATGTGCTTCTCTTGCTGTGCAAACCAAAAAAAATATTTCTTAGAAAGCTTTAAAATGAAAGCTGCGAGTTGGCTCCGGCACCAGATCCGGCCCAGAAGGGCATTACTTCAACTTGCACCGTGCATGTTTGCGAGCCTTACCTGATAATTACACTGGGGTCGTGTGTGACTCCACAAGTCATAATGGCTTTAGTTCCTTTGATAACGCTCTGGTCCTGTGGGGGGGTGGTAATCCGAGTGCGAGCTGTGGCAACAAAAGGAATACTTGAGGGAACGGTCAACAAAATGAACAATAGCCAGGAAAAAATGGCAAATGAATTTGAGAAAAACTCATTTCAGCTGAAATGACATGCTGCTGGATTGTGTTTTATTTTTTTGATGGTTTTCAGGAGAAAACACCTGAATGATTACTCCAAAATGTGCGCAGTGGACTGCTTTGTGTCTGAAGGAATTGAGTGTTTTATACAGCAGAGCGCTGTTTCCTAACAGTCCTGCTTGTCAATATACCTCCACTGCTGTGCCTGTTTCTGGTTCTGGCCCCTCCCGAATGACAGCTTACATGCTTCCTCTGCGTTACAGCACACTGAGCATGATCGCATTTAAACATCTACCTCACCCTTGCGCACTTACCCCAAACAATGAGGTCAGCTGATGCCTCGTCGATGCCCCTGGAGTTGCTTGCCATGCAGGTGTAGGTCCCGGCATCAGAGATGTGTGAGGGGGAGATGAGTAAACTTCCAGACTCGAGCAGAGTGAACCTGGGCAGCTGCACTGAACCGCTGGCCAAAACGCGCTCACCTTTTACATGCAAACAGACAGAAGAGAAAGAAACTAATGAAAGGGAACATTTGTTAACAGAGAAAAGGGCCAGGCGGAATAAGAGAGGAGGAAATGTGGCATTCAGGGATGCAAAAATAGAGAAAGCTGGATTGTGATAAACAGGAGTTTCCTGATCTGCTATTGGAATGCAACATGAAAAGCCTGGCACAAGGTAAATCCTGGTGAAGGAATCTAATCAGGCTTTATTTGTTAAGCCACAGCAAACTATGGTCCCATGTGTAATGGATAACGGACTAATCCCTGCAAATGTGCATGTATGCACAAGCACGCGTGCAGCCCGGACCTTTCTGCCAGGTTATAGCTGGTCTCGGAGCTCCAGAGGTCTCGCAGTGCAGGATGATTGACATCCCGTCGATCACGGTGCTGTCGGAGGGTCCAGCTGTGATATTCGGGGCAATGCCTGAGGGGAGAAAAAACACATGAACACAGAATAAACAGAGCTGAATACAGTATCTAGAGAAGGTAAGAGGGTTAAAGGGGCGAGAGGAAGAGTATCTGAGCTAAAGCCGCACTTCAAACGTATTTCCTGTAAGCACTGCTGCATCCCAGCATTTCGTCTGTGCTTTGTCCCACTAATTCTAAAAGGATTGACACAGTCTTCACCTTGGAGCCACATCTATCTGTTGGTGGAGTTCTTTTTTTAAGGCAAATATATGGAAAATAGGAAAGAAATTGTGTGAGAGAGGCATGGATGGAAAGAGAAGCCTTATACAGGTAACTAAAATCCCAATTTATGAAATGCCATAAATCAAACGCTTTTACAGGATGACAGGGAACTGTAGCACTCCCAGCAGAATGGAGAGGCAAGGAGGAGCAGCGTGGATCTCGGGACAAAGAGGAAGCGAGAACATGTCTGAGCTGAGAAAGAGGGAAGTGATGAGATCTGGATAGAGGAGAAAAGGAAAGAGAGGCGGCGATGTCAAGGAGAAAAAAATATGGATAGAAGGGATGATTTAGTGAGAGAGAATATTATGAATTCTGATAACAAGGTGCGTCGTGGAGGGAAGGCAGCGGGAACTGAGACACAGTGAGGAAAATTAGAAACTTGCAGAAAAGATGCACAGCGAGAGTAAAATTACCACCGATTTTCAAGTTCCTGCAGTGACAAAAGCTCAGAAAGAAACATGTACAAATTCACATATATTTCAGATAAGAACGAGACAGCGCTAACATGGATGATGCTGTTTTTAATATGCATTACCTGATTTGTTACAATCAGAAGATTATGTTACTTTGCATAAAAATATCAAACAATTTGAAGATTTGCTTTTACTTTGATGGATAATAAATCTACACCAAATGTGCTTTAGCTGTAAAAACCAGCATCTGACAGCCATACTGTCTGTATAGCAAAAAAAAACTAAGTTCTGAATGATGACTTAAACTGAAGCGTACAGTGACACTAAAAGATCTGGTAAGCTCATATGCATAAAGGTGCATACTGTATATGGATAAAACTGGGTTGCTCAGATGTGTATAATAATATTGTACCATCCAGCATTTTAATTGTGTGTAAAAAGATCTTATTTATTTTGTTTAAAGAGAAAAGCAGCTAATCTGTTTCACACAACAACACGCTGAAGTAGTTAAAACCAAATTAAAATTAGTGGTAACTCCTGTGATCCTTACTGTCTCATGAAGCACATTTAGCCATGAAGACAAAAACATTGTCACGTAGCAGTGAGCCTCTTTGCTAAGACATTAACCATCATAACTGCATGACACACTTCAACCCTAAAACCAACATTTTTCAATCACAAATGTACAAAAACAGCATGCTGGTAAATAAAGCTTTCATTCCTAGCAACTATTAATCAATAACTATGGTGATTACCAAATTGATCTGACTGCATTTAGATGCGCTGTCATTGTGAGTGAAAATAAGGATTATTTTTGGTCCCTGAAACTGATCCCAGTGATGAGCGATTAGATTTCAGATGATAACACGTTATTTCCCTAAAACACAAGGCAGCAAACTGTTTTTATCTAAATGGTTTTAATAAGTATTAAATGTGCAACAATTATCATAAAATATATCATTTTCAGAAAAAATATGTAACTTTTTAATGAGCAGTTTTTGTGTACTTCTGACCAAAACAATATTAACAAATTGTAAATTCTCCAAAAGAAATACCTGTAATAAAAAAAATATATATTATTCTCGATAATAACAGTGAACACAACATTTGTTTGCTGTGATGACATTGACCATAGCATGCTGGTCCTAACTCAGGGCTTCATGCTTAAAACTTACAGATCAGCAGGTGTGTTTAAATATTTAGCCCCACTCTGAGCCTCTATCCTACTATAATTTATTTATTATGAATGGTTTGCATATTGGGAAATAATAATTTAATCAATGTTTTCATAAAAGCCAGATTGTTAAACTGTTTTTGCTATAATAAAATACATGTGCTATCTTTTTAGTATCTTAATCAAACCATGCTAGGACGGATATTTTCACTTTCTTTTTAAAAATTCTGCCCTTTCATCACATTTTCCTCACATCATGGTAAAATCCCAGTCTGTCATCACGTGATTGGCTCAGCAAATCTAAGTCCTGCCCCTGCCTGGATGGATTATCA
Organism: Pseudomugil gertrudae; assembly: GCA_037177535.1. Taxonomy (NCBI): domain Eukaryota; kingdom Metazoa; phylum Chordata; class Actinopteri; order Atheriniformes; family Pseudomugilidae; genus Pseudomugil; species Pseudomugil gertrudae. The sequence goes on from JBAMHV010000023.1 coordinate 4,451,839, forward strand.
GCGTAGCTGACCGCACATGGAGATTCAGTTCATCATGATGGAAGTCAGCTTCTCGAGCTGACTCATTCTCCATTACTGATCTACACATGCTTCTCGCAGAGTGAGCTATTCTTGCTTGCTCTCATTATCCCCCCCGTCAACCACTAGTTGTATGACATTACTGAATTCCAGCTGATTTATTGATGCCAGAAAATGTCCGTTATGTTTTTTGTAATTCCCCTCAGCATTTATATGCTAATCAACCCCGTGCTAATAACTGAAATAGCAGATATTAAACAACAGATATCAGATGTTAAGGTTTGTGTCTCTTCTCAGATACTGGTAATTAAAAAGAAACATTTTGAGTTGAGATGCTTGAGAATGAATGGAGACATTTCAGAGTTAACAGACTGTCCACAGACATTAAGACAGACAAAAAGACAGAGAAAGAAAAAATAGCTAAAATATTCAAATCAGGTTCTGGTAAATTATAAAAATAGAAAACAGATAATTAAAATGTAATCTTTTTTTGATGTTATATTTCAGGAAGTGTGAGGAAGTCCATTTAAAGCCGCTATCTAGCTCTACTCCCCCCTTTGTAAATGTTTAAAATAGGGATGTTTGACATTGGCTTTTTTACCGATATCCAAAATACCAATTTTCTCCAACTCTTAATTTCTGATAAAAACATCAACGGATACTGATATATCCTCCATTTTGCAGCAAATTTAATGTCTGCAGATACTTTAAAATAATTCCAAAACATGTAGATGAGTCCACATCCAAGCTCCTGATGCTGCAAGTCATGAAGCAGGATGATGATGTCACAGCCATGGGACATATCACAAGTTGTGCCAAACAAACAAACATATCTAGAAAACTATAGACAACACCTCTGACAACACTTTGCTGAAGAGTTTTGATTTATAACATGTATGTGTTGTGCAAAAGTTGTCATTAAAAAAAGAACCAATACAGATATTTTCCAATATCACATGTCGGTGTCAAAATCAGCATAATATCCGTATTCCGATAACATCAGACATCTCTAGTTTCCATTTTTGGAAAGTTGTTACGTAGTTTTATACATGAACCTGAAAAAAAAGCTTAAGTGAGCTATGTGAGGACTTCAACATAGTTTTGTAAAATAGAAAAAAAAAGAAAAAAAATACTGTAGATGCCAAAACAGATGGTCGCATCTTTAACAGATTAACTGTGGGAATCCTTCCTCAGTACTCACTGGTGACAGCCAGGTACGTGTTGGTCTGAACTTCTCCTGCCAAATTCCTGGCAAAGCACTGAAACATGCCGGTGTCATCAGGAAGAAGGCCGTTGACCTGCAAGCTGCCCCCCACCAGCACCCTGTACCTGGGCATCTTCACTGGATCAATGGGCAAAGCATCCTTATACCACACAATGTCTGGCTGTGGAACTCCTGCAGAGAGGGTCAGTGAAGGTTTGGATTACAAACACAGCTCCTTTTCGTCAGATTTTTTTTTTCATGGTTGAATACTCAAATTGTTAAAACACACCTTTTCTGACAGGGTTTATCTACACAGAGCACTCACCCCTAGCCTGACAGGGGATGTCCACCACCTTCTCCATCTCAGCTGTGATGTGCTTCTCTGGCTCCTTTATGAATTGGGGTGGCTCTAACAGATTGAAAGGAAGACAAATTATATATATATATATATAGCAAACCTGAATCAGTTCTAAAGGATGTAAGAAAAGGTAACCTACAGTATGTGAGCTTAAAAAGCAACTGACAATGCAAGTAAAGATTGATGCTGCATCAAAGTTGTTGAATTGTAAGATTATACAGCTTGATTAAAAAAAGGTTTTAAATGCAAGCTATTTTTCTAAGTCATGGGGAGAGAGAGGGAGAGGACTCGGTTAGCATTATCAAGGGAAAGGTTTACCCCACCTTGTTCTTTGAGTCACATCACAACCTTGAAGACATCAAAGTGTTTCAGTGGGATGGAATGAAAGTGACTCGAGCAATGCTATTAAACTGTTTCTTGAGGCCAACCATTAGTTTTCTCCCTTTTAAATCAATAACGCTTTCCAGTTACTGGCTCCCGACTTCACAGCTCCGCCGTTGCTGAGTCGTGTAGTGAGACGAGTAATATTTACATCCATTTCAATCCATCTTATTTCTTTGAACTTGCAAGCCTAAATGCTAAGTTTACCCTACAGATGCGACTGATGTATCCGGAAATGGCTTTTCCATTCACGCTTTAATGCTGATGTGAAAACACAAACAGTAAAATCGAATCATTACTGTATGTCTTTGTGTTGTGCAAATCATAATGTCTTAAAACTTTAGAAACTATTGTGAGACAAATAGGGAGGACCGAAAAGAGAAGGGAAGCAATTAAGGGCTGGAAGTCTTGCAGACATAAATGAAAAAAGTGTCACTGTCGGGAGGCACGGAGGTGAGATGTGGACCTAAATGCAGGCAGGAATACGCAGGAGGCAGCAGAAATCCCGACAACAGGATTTATTTCTTTCAACAAGGAAAAATTAACTGGGAAAAACATCAACTAACAGAAGACTAATGAAGACCAAACAAAGACTAGTGAAGACTAAACGAAGACTACTGAGAACTAAACGAGGACCAACAAAGACTACTGAGGACTAAATGAGGACCAACAAAGACTACTAAGACTAACAAAAATATTGAGGACTAAACAAAAACTAACAAAGACTACTGAGAACTAATTGAAGGCTCCTGAGGACTAAACAAAGACTACTGAGGACTAAACAAAGACTAACAAAGACTATTGAGGACTAAACAAAGACTACTGAGAACTAAACGAGGACCAACAAAGACTACTGAGGACTAAACAAAGACAAACAAAAACTATCGAGGACTAAACAAAGACTTACAAAGACTACTGAGGACTGAACAAAAACTACTGAGGACTAAATGAAGACTACTGGGGACAAAACAAAGACTAACAAAGACTACTGAGGACGAATTGAAGGCTCCTGAGGACTAAACAAAGACTACTGAGGACTAAACAAAGACTACTGAGGACAAAACGAAGACTAACAAAGACTACTGAGGACTAAATGAAGACTAACAAAGACTACTGAGGACTAAATGAAGACTAACAAAGACTACTGAGGACTAAATGAAGACTATTGGGGACAAAACGAAGACTAACAAAGACTACTGAGGACGAATTGAAGGCTCCTGAGGACGAAACAAAGACTACTGAGGACTAAACAAAGACTACTGAGGACAAAACGAAGACTAACAAAGACTACTGAGGACTAAATGAAGACTAACAAAGACTACTGAGGACTAAATGAAGACTAACAAAGACTACTGAGGACTAAATAAAGACTACTGAGGACTAAATGAAGACTAACAAAGACTACTGAGGAATAAATGAAGACTAACAAAGACTACTAAGGACTAAACGAATACTAACAAAGACTACTGAGGACTAATTGAAGGCTACTAAGGACTAAACGAATACTAACAAAGACTTCTGAAGACTAACACTAGACTAAAGAAAGACTTAATGAACCCGCAACCAGAACTCAGAAATCAAGGACTAACATACAAGTGAACTAAACAGGACACAGGTGAACATTATCAAAATCAACATCGGTGAAACCAATGAACTGAAAACAAAGCCAAACAGGAAAACAGAGAAACCAGAAACAGGAAACCAGGAAAAAAGACACACAAAGAGACAAAAAGTACATTCAAAGAGAAAACTCCTTTCCGCGGCTAAGGAGTACCATTTTTTACGCTGCAAGTGGAGGAGACGTGGGGGCAGCGTTTTCTATGTTTGTTTAACACTTTTACACGTGTGATTAATCACATCATGAATGTTTGGTAATGGCTTTTGATTTTCTCTCTTTTCTTTTTAAACAGGGTTTATCATAAGACATAAAAGTGTGAATTAGTGTGAAACTATCATGGTAACGAGTTTAATTAGAAGATACTGTCACTCCTAAATGTGAACGTATAAAGGAGGATTACGACTGTGCTGCTGCATATACAATAATATATATAATAAACAGGAAAAAAAGCTTGGATTTCTTACCGAGTACGTGCAGGTAGGCGCCGGCGCTGACTGAAGGCACACTGCTGCTGCGCAGAATGGCTTCACATTCGTAGTAGCCGGCGTCGCTCACCAGAGGACTGAGGATAGTCAGTCTGCGGTTGAAATCACTCAGGCCACTGGTCACAATTACGCCGTTCTTACGCCATGAGATACTCAGCTTGATGAGAGGTCTACCATCACAGAAACACAATATCAGATGCATCACAGTTACACTGCATGTCCTTAACATCTGTCTTCACCCTGTCCTGTCACTGGTCCTTGTATTCCCTGATGTGATTGATGCAGTGGTAGGATTTTTTACCTGGCGTTGGCCACGCACTCCATCGTGACCTCTGAGGTTCCCGTGACCACACTGGTGTTCCTGGGAGGAATAATAATAGTGGGGGCAATGGGATCTGCTGGCCCTCCGACATCTGGACACAACAACATAAAAAAGGGGGGGATACAGATGTGTTTAGCAGAGAACGATGAGTCAGAGTTTGCTGGCTGATTGTGTGTGTTTTTTTTTTAGTTAACTATAAATTTTGTTTCCACTCAGTGCTCCCTGTGGGTGTCTATTGATGTGAAATATTGAAAATGACCAGTGCACACGCTGCATCTGAGTTCTGACTGAGAGATGGGTCCAATAGGATGAGACAGTGCACTGACTGTGTTTAACAAGTTACCTTCTGGAGAACCGCAAACAAGGAAGGAAAAATCCTGTTCGGCTTATGTCGGCAAATACCCTGTGTGTCCGCACACCGGCATTTTCATATCTTAAACCCGCATTGCATGTAGCAACCTCCAGAGAAATTGTGTGTGTGTGCTTGTTCGGAGCACCAATCTCAGCCCATGGCAGTGAAAATATTGCATGTGTGTGTGCTGCTTCAGAAGTGTCAAGTCTGTGATAAACTCGCACTGATCTGTCAATCCAATCATGCCCTGGGAGTGAGCTTGTGGCTGCACATGTCAGATGAAGCTACAGGGGCTGTCATGACTCAGTTTCAACAATCTTGGTAATGTGCATGCCTTGGTGTGCACCCATAAACAAACAGATACCTGAGATGGGGCCAATGATTGACTGCTCGTCACCTGAAAGCTGTCTGCAAGCACTGAAAAATATGCGTGTACTTAAAAGTACGAGTTAAAAAAATGTTAATTTTCTTTTTTATTCAAATCCTGAGAGGTCTCGGATGTCAGATAGCTTCTAACAATCATGTTGTTTACAGTCATCTTAACATCAGATCAGGATATGCAAATTCCAAAGCTTCTTTAACCCTTCTCAAAGCTTTCTCAACAATCTATAGACACAGGCATCTCTTAGCAGCTGTCAAACACTGAAAATAAAGTGATCCATGCACCCAAAGCAAGAGAAAAGTGTATGATGAGCAAAGTCTTTTCAGGTTTGTTTCTTCAGTTTATGACGTAATTAGCAGGAAGAGTGGAGGTGTTCTAGCATGGTTGCTTAAAAGCAAAGAAAAATACTTATATAATTTTTACAGTGATTTAACAGATTAATTTTTGTTGTTTTATTCTAAAAGTGTAACTTTAAAGAGAAGAAGAATTTTCTGCATCCTCCAAAATTTTTTAATGGCCATCTTAACAAGCTGGATATATTAAAAACAAACAAACAAATAACCCATGTTCTTATTCAAAGTGTTGTGCTTTAATTGTTAAGGACAAGAGGGAAGCAATCATGCTTTGGACTTGATGCTGCACAAGAAGCAGAGGAGGGATTTAATGCTAAGAAAGAACAGATTCATTAAAAAAAACAATAAAATCTGAATCAAATTATCCTGCTGTGTGTAATATAAAAGAACAGACTGTTAAAAAGACGCACACATCATCCAGAAATTGGTTAAATCGAAACCGGAGACTGTCCACACCTGCACACCTGTGCGAGAAGAAAAGCCATCAAACCAGAAACAACATAAAAAAAGCCTCTGAAAGTTCACACACTCACTCACACACTCACTCGCTCGCTCGCTCACTCACTCACTCACTCACTCACTCACTCACTCACTCACTCACTCACTCACTCACTCACTCACTCACTCACTCAC
>JBAMHV010000023.1:4461802-4472170 GCA_037177535.1 Pseudomugil gertrudae
CGCCTGTACCCGGGATCTCATTCTTTCGGTCACGACCCACAGCTCGTGACCATAGGTGAGGGTGGGGACATAGAGCGTCCGGTAAATTGAGAGCTTCGCCTTCCAGCTCAGCTCCCTCTTCACCACAACAGACCGGCGCAGATGCGGCACCGATCCATGCCCCCCCCCACTTGTGAACAAGACCCCGAGATACTCCGAGATGTCAGTTAAAACGGTGGGAATATCATAAAGACTTTGAGATGAGAAATCTGTGATGCTTCCGAATATTCATGCAAACACAGAGAGATAAAGGTGCCCTGCAAGGTTACTCTCTAACTGGAACTAAATATGTTTGAAGTTTATGTGTGTCCACAGTTGATCTCATGGCTGAAAGAGACATCAAACATTTTACCATTTTAATTACACTGTTCAAGCAGCATTAGCTCCATCGATTTACATTGTGTAAACAATGTGTAAGTGCTGACCGTGCGAGGCAGAAATATTGACATCCTCTCCTTTCTCGAATATGATCTCGTTGCTTAATAAGCGAGCACTTTTAATTTGCTGTTTGTAGCTCTCTACTTCCTGAAAGCTCGCATTTGGCATCGAACCACTTCCTCATTAATAGCAGCTGAAATGACACCTGAATAAAGGAGCGCTTAAGTGTTTTTTTCATGAAGCGTCCCACAGACACCAACTTTATTGTTGCCATTTCAATCTCTCTCTTTGACTCTCCTTTGTCAAACTTCGCAGCAGGTGAGGAAGAAATCCTTCACCCCGCTGCCAGATGTTACAGCCCTCTGAACATTTACAATCAATATTTTCTTATTATCTGTGCCTGGTCAACAATCTAATACCACGTTCCGACTGGGTGCTGTCCTCCACACGTCTTATCCCTCTGTGCACTGTTTTTCCTTCTAGCCTGTCTTATCTTTTCAGTCCAAATATCAAATATGATCATTTATGGAAGTGATATTTGGTATTCTGCCTTAAAAAGTCTTCTAAACCAGTACAGGTCAAGGGAAAGAACACATCACAACAGACACCAAAGGAAAAAATCTTTTTCACTCGAGGAGTTCAGGATTTCACTGCAGTAAAGGAAGTCAAATCGATACCATGCGTGAGTTTGTGGCAACCACCTACCTGCTGTACTGTGGGACATTTAAGTCAGATTTTCTCTTTGATGTTTCCTGTAATGCTTCCAGAGCTACTATTAGTACTATATCTGGATCAAGCCAAGCCAACTTTATTTATAAAGCACATGAAACAGTAAGTACTGACCAAATTACTAAACAGTACAAATAACTAATTCTTATCTAGAGATGAATAATGACCTAATTGTCTACCACTGCTGGCTTTTCCTATTCTCTATCTTTAAAAAATACTGTAATTTATAAGTATTGTTATGCAGAAGTATAAAAAAAGAGTTACCGGTACTATAATATGTAATTTCAGTCGTAACTTTTTGCTTATGAATTGCAATCCATGATTATTTTTACATCCTGGGGAGCAGTGTCAGAAAACCTATTCTCCTCAAAGACCAAAAAAATTAATTAAACAAATAAAAAAAAAAGAAAGATGCAAATAGTTCTCACTAAAAACAATCTTGAGCTATATGCACAACTACAGCAGCTTCTGACACACCTTAAACAACAATACAGCAGCGAGCTAGATGTGCTATTAGCATAACAATGTGAGACATATCTTCACAATGATTGATTTTTATATGATAAAAATGAAAATAAAAGCAGCTCCAGACACTGTTCATTTTGGGATTCCTTCCACCTGCTGAGACTCAAGCGTTCTTTCTAAAGGCAGGCAGTCCTCAATGGTGACAGCTTATGATCTGCGGTAAATATTTTATGCTAGCCCGCTGGAACAGTGACATCCTGGACACACAGCTATGAATTATGAATCTCTTCAGGGACGTAGGAAAGACGGAAGTGTCCAAAGAGCAGAATGAATCCCGAGTGGCTTCTTGGGAACAATCTTAAATGTTGACGCAATCTGACCTCAACTTTCTTTGCCATGAAGTCCATAAAACTAAAATGTTTTATAAAACTTGTAGCCACAGCCCAAAGTCTCAGCTCTTTAAGATAACAAACAATGTGATGGAGTTTGAGCACCTGTGTACAGGAAAGGGATCAATTTTGTTTTTTAAAAGAGGAAATAAAAACTTAAATCCTTGGTCTGACTTGGTCCTGGTCTTTTTAAAGGTCTGATCACAAATGTGTCCTAAAAGTTTTGGACTGAGGTGATCATGCTAAAACCTTCAGCTTGTACTTCTTTATGTAGCAAACTGAGCATGTTTACGTTTGTTTAGTGAGATTATCCTGCTAAAAAAAGAGCCCTTTCTATCCCCAGCTTTTCTGTGATAGAGTACTGTTTATTTCCAGAATTAGCTGGTATTTATTTAAAGTCTTTCTTCCTACCAGTGTAAAGCAACCAAGAGTCAACTAAATCTTCCTGATTTTCTTGTATATTCACACAAAGGTCTGAGACCTTTTCCATAAGTCACCCATTCCTTTTAGTAGCTGCGTTTCCATTACCTTTTTTTTGCTAAATAAAAAAGGCAAGGCAAGTTTATTTATATAGCGCCTTTCATGTACAGGACAGCTCAAAGCGCTTAAAAAAAACCCAATATATTTGTTTTTGTTGTTATTATATGTTTCAGAAAAACTACTATTTCGATTTCCAAATGTTTCTATTCAACAGTCTTTTAGCGCAAAAGCAGCAAATCTCGTTAATTCTCTTCAACTGGACGCGATTTTACAGGAATACTGATGCACTCAGGGTTACCACAAGAATTATTTTGAAGTTTTCTACTTGCTGCCGAAGATTTGCAACAGCTTTTCCAATCTATCCCCCTCTTAACCCGGTCACATGACCTACTACGTGATGTCTAGGTTAGTTTAAATATTCATTATTCATTTGCAATAAAGTAATATTAAAATTTCTAAAAAAAAAAAAAAAAAAAAGGACCTTTTTAGTGATTTTTGTGTTTCCATTACCGGATTTCTATTGCAATACTTAGAATTTTTCGGTAATTTAGGGGTAACAGAAATGCACCTACTGAAGGAATTACTTCCTGTAAATATTTTACTAATTAATTAATTATTTACGGCTATATTATTTTTTTGCATTGTTTATTTAAAACAATTCAGTCTATAAAGAAGCAGCTTATAGCCCAGTGATTACTGGGAGAAGGTTTAAGGGGCTAAGTAGTCATAAAGCTGTGAAAGTCACATGACTGTGGATAATACAGTTTGATTCGGTATGATGTTTCCTTCCCTTCTTTCTAAAACCTGCATGAAAGTAAACTAATACACCATTCCTGCCTATGATGTTATAAGTAACACGTTCTCTTTATAGCTTTTGAAGATCAGTTAATCAGCAACCTCGCAGTAGGATCCACACTAACACAAATTTGACCTCTTGAGCTCTCACTGTTTTTTTCTCTTCTCCCAAAAAACCATTCAAAACTTAATAACCCAATCCAGGCAGCAACCAAACTAAGTTTCAACTAATATTATCCACAGCAAATTCAGATTTCATCACTTATTGGAGCAGGAGGCAATTTTTCCCCCCTTGCTAGTTGATTTTAATGTGCTCCCCCACCGAGCTCCTCTCGCTCAGGCTGTAATCAGCGATGGTGCAGTGGGGGTCGCACAAAACTTTCTTGCACAGCTTGTTCAGCAGATCTAACTGCTCCCAAAGCTTGCTGGGCCTCGGGGATCAAAGACCACATGATGCTGGAAGAAAATAAAAGGAAGCCAATTATCCTGAATGGCTTTACATGTACATCAAGCGAGCGGGGAAAAGAGATGAAGATTTGTTTAAAAAAAAAGAAACTAATGGAAATTTGTTGCATTTTTTTTTATAAACAAACTTCCTGGAGTAATTTCTTGTTTTCATATTCCTTCCTCTCTTTTCTCTGAATAAATTGTGGTCATCCTTATTGAGCTCCCCATCTCTCAGCGGCGTCGCGAGCAGCTGTTTGGAGCTCACTCGTAACGACAGTTTACCACATACCCGGCACGGTGAAGGGATTTATCGAGACGCAGAGCTGAGAAATTTGGACAAATCAGATATGTGTGAACATGCCTCCATCTCCATCTATTTTTTTTGTGTTTATTCCCACATCTTAGAAAGCTTTGTCTACTTTACTCCAACCCAATTTCATTTCTATTATTATTCTCGGAAAGAACTGGTGCACCGGAGAGACTGGACAGTTGCTCGGAAGCATCTTTGTGACATATAAGCTTTTGTACAACCTCAGCTTTATTTGCAGCAGATGGAAATACTGCCTTATTTATGTTAACAATTATGTCTTTTTGTTTTTTCTTTAATGAGCTCCAGCCTTTAGTGATCAATATTAATGATGAAGATATATTTTTGACTGGAATAGAGAGCTGGTGGTTGTAATGTTTTATTTGCCACTGGCTTCTACCCTTTTCCAATTTCCATTATTACAAATAAATTGAATTTGTCTTAATTAAATTAACAATGATCCACAGCTGCTCTCTTTAATCATTCTGGAATCTGTATTTGGAAATGGGATGAGGAGGCTATCTTCAGTTTCACTTTAGTCTGTATGCATGCCTCATTGTGTTAATCCAGTACTAAGAGTGTGCTGGTCTGGCTCTAACACACACACTCACATACTGGAGTGTTTTGGCATGTGTCGCGAGCGTCCCTCTCTGCTGGGCCGCGAGGGGCCTAACCTGCTCCGTAGACTCAGACCTACATTACATGCAGACAAATGGGCCCAGTTGGAGGATGGCCTCCCCCAGGAGAGCAGGAGAGGTCAACGGGATCAAGCAGCTCACATGAATGGCTATGGTATGTGTCAAACCAGAGGCAGTGGACAAATGAAGGCAAAAGAAAGCCAGAGCAAGAGCACACAACAAGCTGCATGCCCTACTGCTCAGTGGACCTGTGATAAAAAAAGCCACAGCTCCTGGGGATGGAGGATGGAGGAGTGGGAAGAGGAGAGACCGTTGCTCATGAAAAAAGACACTTGTTTTCACACCGGGGGCATGAACTAGAGATTTGTGTCTCACTCTTGGTCCTATTCCTTCCAGCTGCTTGTGGTTCACAGAGTGATGAGACAAGCAGTGTGAGGAAAAAACAAAACAATGATAATAAAAAAATGTGTCTTTATTACTCACAAAATGGTGAGATTAAATAAACTCATGAGCATTTCTTAACATTTATCATATTTGTTTATTTATTTATTTTATTTCTTTTGATTTTTTTTAAATATTTCATAAAAAATCAATATTGTTTATTTATTTTTTAAATTAAATTATTCAATTATTTCCCCCCCACACAGATTATGCCTTATGTGTATCTTTAGATAAGAATAAAGAGTTTTTAAATTGGTGAATTTAAATGAGTAATTGAAAACAGAAGCAGAAGACATGTTTAAGTTTCTCAGTAAATATAAAGAATAACATGAAACCATGTCAGAATAGAACTGGCGATCAGACCCTTTTTTTCTCACCAGTGTCTGAAAATATCTTCCTGTGAGCCCAAATGCTAGCTCATGAAAACCAAATCCTACAGAATGCAGCGATATAGGGATTGTGATTAAGAGGTGAGTTTGCTGAGCAGCGGTAGCAAGAGGCAGATGTGGCTCTGACTCTTTCCATGATTGTGCCAAAGACACTGCAAACAAGCACACATTATAAAACATGCAGTAAGACAGCAGGGATCAGTCTCTCAACTCCCGAAGCATGTTTTATGGAACCAGTTTTGGTCTTTTAGATGCAAACTTCTGCAGTTCTTCAGAAATCATTATCCTAGTCTTGATTAATTGAAGAAGATCTAGTAGATCACTTAATATTCTTAGTGTGGCTCGCAGTGAACTTATGAAATTACCGGTTTAACGTATCCATACAACAGCGGCAGGCAACTCCTGTCTTCCATTCCTGCAAGTGTTGTGAGTTGCTCTGCTGCATCACACCTGACTCAAATCACAAATCACTGGGTAATTAGCAGACTTGTGTCGAGTTTGACGTCGTGCTCTGCACGAATCTCCTAATTAGGTCTGATGTGTGTAAGTTGCGCTACAGCAGGGAAACTTGCAGGACTTGAGGACAGGAGTTGCCTTCTCCTGCTATCCAATAATTATTACTGCCTTAATAGCACTGTGTGCAAAAATGACTGACATCTAATGGTAAATGTAGTTATAGTAATGACTCCAAAGATCAAGCACAGTGGCTGCCAACAGTCAAAATTCTTCCAGACACTAGCATTTTTTTTAGATCTAGTGGCTTCAGATGCAGCAATGACTGCAACACAGGTAATTATTTCAAAACAGTGTACTTGTACACTGTCTATGTACCTTTTAATGTGTTACTGATACTTTTCCCATTAAATCCAATGAGAACTTTTTACTGGTACTTTATAAATAGCTCATTCTAAGAGCAATAACAATGTAACAATTTATTTAATGAAGTAATTAGATACAAACATGCAGATGCAATTAGATGCAATCACAACATACACAATAATTAATAAGACAATACTTTCCATGATTAAGTAAATCACATTGATACCATGTTCTGCAGAGTATCTGCAGTCTTCTGAAAGTTTCTCTGACAGGTACAACCAAATTACATCGGTTCACTAACTTAGCAGCAGTCATTGACAGTACCAGTCTCCCACTTTGGAACAATGAGTCAACAAATATACAAAAAAAAGGTCATAAACTGGTTAACGAACACAAATGACCAGACTGACAAGTTTTTAACTTTCATTTAAACCGAAGTTAGACCGGATGCAGTGGAACATAGTCTTTGGAAGCCCCCCCATGCAACCATCCATCCATTCATTTTTCACTGCTTATCTGAGGTCGGGTCGCGGGGGCAGCAGCAGCCTAAGGAGGGAAGCCCAGACTTCCCTCTCCCCAGCCACATTCACCAGCTCATCTGCCCAGGGGGGTGCCCGGAACACCTCACCAGGGAGGCGTCCAGGAGGCATCCTAACCAGATGCCCGACCCACCTCATCTGGCTCCTCTCGATGTAACCATGCAACCATGAATCAAAAGCTTTGCAAGTAAATCCCCTTTTCCATTAGTGCCTACTGGACTCTCCAAACCCGGCAGTACTCTACTTCCTTTCCATTACAAGTCATGTTTCTCTAATGTGAGAGGGGTCCCCCCATGCAATGCGACTTTCTAGACACTTCTCGTGGGGTCTGAAGAACACCACAGACGAAAACAAACACCACAGAAGAAGACGGACACTCAAGAGACGTCGTCGAAGGACAAAACACCCTGTATCACACCGGGCTACGACTACCCGCACAACTCAACACGCTTGGAAACTAGACGAAGTATGTACAGCAAAAGCATCTACACGGTTTGACAAATCCTAATGGAAATGCTGTGTTTCCGGGTGGAGTTGTGTAAGGTCGGGTAGAGTAGGTACTGGTGGAAAAGCATCTTAACCTCCAAGAAACAGTCACCTGGAAAATGTAGGTAAGCATGAACATGTGAATGTAGCACTATAGAGTCTGTCCTCAAACAATTTGAAGACCTTTTCATGGAAAAGATCTTCAAATCATTCTAGAAAACAATAAGAAAATAGGTGAATAACATCCTACAGATGCTAAAAGTTAGGATACACCGACTTAGGATTTCATGTCATTGTTATGTTCGTTTTGACAAGTGATCTCTTTTGACCTGGAGTTTACTGGGTTCATGACGGTTACTAAACAGTTGTAGGAAGAGGGCCTTGGCCATTCACTGGCCTTTGTGACTAATAGGGAATCCATCGCATACTGACAGATCCGAGCGTCACAGGCAGAAGCCATTAATTGATCAGCAGCTACCGAGGATTACTGAAGCAAGCTGCAATGTGTGTGCATGTCAGGGATGTCCTCCCACTATCCATCCCACAGGTCAGATTCCTCTGTGTTCTGCCTTCACCGACACTTCTACAAGGTTGTTTCAGTGTAACGCAGATAAATCCATGCCAAAGTGTCAATAGAAAGTTTGCAGGAGAAAAACAACAGGTAGCAGGGACACAATTGTTGTCAGAGCGAAACAGTAAAGAAGAAGAAACGGTTCTGCTGCTATATCCACAAACAGATTCACCCTCCAGCCAACAACCCTACAATTTCTGGCAAATGTGTTTACTGATGGATGCTCTGATTATACACCACATTAAGCCTCCAAAATAACACAACAAATCACAGCAACTGAATGGAAAAGACCCTGTAATGCATTACTATTCAATAAGAGAAGAATAATGATATTTAGGGCTGAGTGTGGTTTCTTTTTTCCCCTTTTTTGCATTGTTTTTCATCACAAAGCAGAGCCGGGTTGAACTGCTTTATTGCAGGTCATCGCCTGTACCTACACACACGCATCAATATTCCAGCTCCTTTAAATAAATAAATGAATAAGACAATATTAAATGCTGTTTGTGTGGGTAAAGGATATTCTGTTCATTTTGCTGGTGACATTTTACCAAGTACAGTCCGATTAATGAGTCATAAACACATAATGTCCCACTATAACACTGGGAAGTTTGAACACTTACAAAGCCTTAATTACACCAGTAACCCTTAGAGCATGTTATTACTGCATTAGAGAGGATACATTCAACAAACTACTGGTAAATTATTACCAGAATTTCTCATAAGTGAGTATTTATGTCTTATGATAGTTCACTTAACATGATTAAATAATAATAATCTATACATTTAACAGCAATATGCAGTTTTTTTTTCATAATTTGGTAATCTGGGTTAAGGTGATCATAAAATTCTGCTGAAATGACCAGTGTCTTATCCAGAATAGTAATTAGACACATGTCAGGTCGATAGAGTGTTGCTTTGCATGTAAATGCACCCAGCGATCCAGTGTCACATCTGTACCGAATCAAACCCGGAAACACAGCGAAGAAGACGAGCAAGGCGAAAACATCAGAGAAAAAGCACAACAATAAATGAATCTGGAAGTTTATGGGCATGCTGTCAGACAGCGTCTGCCTTTGCCAAAAGCAGCAGCTGCGCAGGCCACATGGCAGAAAGAGAGCAGTCACAGTTCCACACTGAGACGCTGCTTTGCCAAGGGTAGTCTGGCAGCTTGGAAATAAAAATGCTGTATTTATTAAGTTCCTTTCCGCATCCAGGGGATGCAGTAGGTGTGCTGAGCTCATACACATAGCAGCTAACCTGCTATGTTTCTGAATTTTAATTAGCTTGCATGTGTCTCTTCGTAAAGAACTGCTTTGACTAATATAGCGTTAGATAAATATATAGCTGAGAGGCATAAAACAATGCTTGTATGGCATTATTAACACTGAAAATATTATGATCGTACATAATTTTTACCCATCTCATAAACATGTGAGTAAATACATCTATCCTCGTAACTCTTTCTTTACTAGAAATTGGAGTTTCAAGGCAAAAAGCCATTTGAAATGGCTGAAAATCATCATCATTGTTTAACTATTGTGTACGCCCGACCCCAAGCAGGTATCTGCTGTTTGCTAACAGTATGTTTCTAGCATTGTTGTGCACAAATGCTGCTAGTTTCCCCTCTAATACCCATTATTTAGTTGTAGTATGCACATCCATAAGCATTCAGCAATATGTTGGTTGGTCATATTGGTTGGCGTTGATCTCAGGTACATATTTAATAAGTTGTGACGATTACATACAGCTCTACTGTTAGCGCCGTCACTGAATCTGTGGAAGGAGACACCTTTTCGCTTTGCTAACTGATTGTATGGCTCACTTACAGTCTCATAAAGTTCCTTCTGTCTTTTTGCTGTTTTTTTCTTGATGGGAGAATGAACTCAGGAACTCAACAATATGTCAGAAACCTTCACTTTCAACAAAACTGATGCTATAAGCTCAGATTTTTCATATCAGTCATCAAACTCCAACATCGCTAGCTACTGACTGCTAGTTCCTGGATGGACTTTTGGGCAGATACAGTATTTGGTTCTTTGGTGGCTATACAGTGTGCTATTTTAACCTGAAAAAGGTTGCACTGAACCAGACCTTCTTTAGCTCTGTGTGTTTCTTATATTTGTCCTCCTTTAGCATCAAGTATCACTGGGACACACGCTATGCCAGAGCTTAGCAATTGTAAAGCATTCTGATTCGTCCTGAATGATGATGATGAATGCCTTTTATTGTCATTATACACATGTACAACGAGATTAAGCCATCCCCAGTGTCAGTGCAAGGAAAACAGTATAGAAGATACATAAACAAATAAAAAGATCTAGGGTATAACATATTTACAAAATAAACAGATGTGCACACTCGAGTTATGCAGATATAAGCATGATGTATATGTCTGAAAAATATATTGCACATTCAAAATATTATTGCACGGATCATGATATGTTGTACATGTCATG
>JBAMHV010000023.1:4482677-4521082 GCA_037177535.1 Pseudomugil gertrudae
TATGTATATAATAATTTGATGCTGATTTTAACTTCCCTTTCACTAAACATACCTCAGTGTCGTAAGTAAGACATTCCACCCAGTAATTCATTGAAAGAGTGTAGTTAGATGTGGCCTTGTAAAAAAAAAAAAGTGTTCTTGTACTTCACTTTCAGATGAGTATAATATTCCATAAAGTCTTTTTCTTCACACCCAAATATAATTAATGATCCATCAAGCTAGAATGTGGTGAACTAAAGAATTTGTGCAATTCAATATTAACATTGCTCTTTTTCATAGAATGAAATTTAAACATGTCTAAAGCAGAATAGTATAAGCTGAATACCACTGAAATGTCAAAGTTAAAAAGTATCTGATATTATAGTTTAAAAAGCAGCTCTTGTGCACGAAGCCTTCCCCTCCATCACTTTTCTTTTTGTGTATAATTCAGCGTGTTATCAGAGTTTGCAGATGTGTACTTAACTAGAGCAAATAGAAGGCCATGGGGGCAATGTGTTGCAGTACAGCTCATATGTGACCAGTGAAAGCAGCTCTGTAGCTAATGGGTGCACAGATCAACACCACTGCACTTCTGTTTACTATCATTTCACTTGTTGAAGCAGCTTTCACATATTTTAGGTTATTGTTGTGTGTTGTTTGTCATATACTTGTTTTTAAAGGGACTTATTGGTCCAGATATAACTTTTACTGAACTGTTTCTTTTTTTTTTGTGACCCTTTATAACCCTTTGACATATGCCGACCCCAGGAAAAGTAGCTACTACCTTAGTGGTGGTTCATGGATCTGCCTAACAAACCAACCAATATCTGTTTGATGATGTCTGATAGAGTATGACCTCGATAAATGCAAAGAGACAGGAAATGAAGAACCAAGATGTACTCTGAGTTTTACACTTGCCAGCATGCGGGTGAATCCACTTGGCAATTTAAGAGTGTCACGTTCCCGACCGCAAGCAGATCCACACTGAATAAACGTGGACAAAAGTTTTTATTGAGCATGAATAAAAACAATCTCTGATTGGATAAAAGGCAATCACATGAATCTCCTTTGATTGGATAAAACAGTCTCGTGTGCCTTCCTGATTGGCCTGAAGGTCACATGATATATATATATATCACACAGATAAAGGAAGTGGTAGGATTCTGGGAATTATAGGCAGAGGGAGACATAGTCCCTGAGGGAGGGAGGAAGAAAAGGCTTTAGCTGATGTAATCACTCTTACAACCTATCAATGTCCAATATCATATTCTCCTTCCCGGTCGTCATAATGTTCAAACATAAAGTTGTCACTGAAGGCAACACAAGCAAAGAACTTTCACCACCACAGCTCAGACAATGATTTGGAGTACCAACGAATGGAATAAGATCAGTACACTACATCCTCAGGTAAAACAGAAATATGGGAGTTTAATGTCACAGCTAAATGTGGTTGATGGAGAAAAAAGATTAGCAGTGGATTCAAGTCATCCACACTTCCACAATCCATCCATTTTCTACCGCTTATTCCCTGAACGGGGTCGCGGGGGGACTGGAGCCAATCCCAGCTCACAACGGGCGAGAGGTGGGGTACACCCTGGACAGGTCGCCAGTCCATCGCAGGGCACTTTCACAATCCATTCAGCCAAAACACTGATCAAAACGCTGTGGGCAATAATTTATTATTATTATGTTTTTTGTACAACAAACATCTTGTTTGATAATGTATTTGGCTATTCTGGGCCAAGTTACTTATGTAAATATTTCCTAAATTATAGTAAAATTAAGTTAACACCCAATCTTGCATGGAAAGAAAATAACGGTCTATTACCGTAAAACTGTTTTTTTTAAACATAAGTTATGTGTAATCAAGTCATACTTCCTAACACTATAACACAGAATCAAATTAGTGCATTTAAGTATTTAGGTATTCAGACATTAATTATTTATTTTTGATTGCTGATTTATCCCACTTCATCCCTTATCGTATGAACTATCATATCCTAACTGCTAATGAATTAGCATCACCGAGCTTTTAATTCTAATCCCAATGGAACAAAATAGTGATTTGGTCTGAAAATGCCCATCTTTGGAAATGTGCTGCTATAACAAATAGCTGGATGTGATGAAAGGTCTCAAATATCTATAACATAAAACGAAACAGATTCAGGCGCTGTGAATCTGCAGCACCGCTTGTACCTGACGGACTAAATGAGTTTCAGCCCAAAAGTCTGTTAAGCTTTAATCAACTAATCAGGATTCTCTGTTAATGATGTGTGACTACTTTATATGTTCCCATCATCTAAATTAATACAATTACGTGTATGGGTTATGCATAGGTTGAAGGGAGATGAGGTGGATAAAAGATAGAGAGGTGTGTCGCCTTGCATAGAAACGATTAAGAAGAAAACAGGTGACAGGTGATGGCGTTGCTCTAACTTTAACATTTTCACGGCCTACAGGGGGTTCAACTAAGAGCCTGAACCGTCAGGGTGACTTTAGACACTATTCTCTCTTATTCTTTGTCTCCCTCTTTCGCCCTGTCCCTTATATAATGAATACAATTAACCTTTGCAGAGTTGCATGCGTTGGCAGCAGGTTGGGGGAGTCAGCGGGGGCTTGCTGTGTCGGACAGAGATTGATTGATGTTCCTGTGGTCAGCGCACTCCGTCAGATCCCCTTTAATTAGCCCCACTCAGGAGGAATGATTAGATGGAGGAGTGGCAGGGAGACGGATAGAGGGACAAAGAAAAGAGGGAGGACTTGGTAGGGTAGGAGGACGGGGGGGGAAGAATTAAAACCTGGAAAGATAGTGGAAAACAGAGGGAAAGATAGAGATTGTGAAGGATAAGTGCTAAGACTATAATCCTTCACTAAAGGTGGCTGCAGCGCAGTTTATTGACAGTGTTCTCATTATAAGATCATGCCTGTTCCCAAGGTTAGCCACAATAATGTTTTACTTTAACCAGCTACATTGTAAACCCACGCTGAAATATCACAAGGACATTATAAATACACAACACGATAAATAATAAAGGATCGCACTTTAGGGACGGCAATGCGGCATCTTTTCATACCACTGTCAATGCATTTGAGTTTTTATATAACCAAAGGTTCCAAATCCCACAACGATCAGACCGTGACGAGAGCCGACACATAGGGCGGTGTGCCACGGCTCGCTCGTGGTAATTACATGTTTTTTATTTTCCAGTTAAAGCTCGGAGTTAACAGAAAGGTCATCGTCTTCATACAACAGTTTGATGCTACTTCGCTTCTGTTAATGAGCTCCCTCACAGCATCACACTGCACTTGTCACACTTGAACAGCTTGTAGCACATAAACAAAAACAGGTGCATCGGAAAATTATTAGCTTTGACAGCCTAATTGCTTATTTATTTTAAGGGGGGGGAGATGGATTGATGTGTGGCACTGCTCTAATGGGATGATTACATGCCTATTTTGGCTTATCATGAGCTTAAAATATCCATCACGCAGATCAACAGGTCAGGCGAAATGTTTGAGGAGTGCTGCACATTGACGGAAAATCAAATGCATGCATTTACAGTTTCACTGAGCCACAGGCAACGTCTGTGAAAACAAATCAATACGCTACTCCTCAGTTTTGGGGAGTGATGTCTTTTTAAAGTGTATTAAATTATGTTGGAGAATTATGAGCGAGTTCATTCTGACATTGTACTCTCTTCTTAATAGCTACCACATACAATACATGACAGGTAATAGGGACTTCTGGCTTAAGCTACTGGAAATCAATAGTGAGTAATTTGTCTAAAGGCCTGGGGGAGAAGGGCCTCCACATGTTCTGTCTTTTCAAGAGATAAAACACAAAGACAAGTGTCTGATGGGTACAATTTACAGGATTACTATTTTGTATGAATTTCTCTGTCGGGATGTTTTTTCATCCCCGAGTTGCACAGCCAGCCATGGAAGCAGCGAGGCAGCTCTGATGGTAAACAATGGCTCATTGTTTCATGTTCAAACACACATCACCAATGACAAGCCGATGCATTTGTTTGTATGGATGCTGGGGTGGAGAGTAGGTCTTTCGGGAGTGCTGTAATTGAAAACTCTTTGATTCGGGATCAAAAGTCTGAGCGCTTGAAAGAAAACGTGTCGAAAGGTGAGAGAACATATATGAAACACAGCAACATGAGAAAAAGAATATCTTCTTTTATTTATTTAACATATTCAAGTGTTTTGTGGCAGAACAGATGTTTAATAATGCTGGTAGACACAGCTGTGAGATCTAAAAGCACCGTGGTGTATGTCCATTAAAAAACAACCTCGCTTGTTTGTTGTGCTCTCCTGGGTGTTTCACTCACCTTCTTGGCCATACAAAAGAAAGGGTGATGGAGTGCACGAGTGAGTCAGAAAAAGGCACAAAAATCTATTGTATCTTTGGGGGGGAGGAAGAAAAAGATAAAAAAAAACAAAGACGAGACACAAGTAGACAAAAATGGACACTTAAGGTAACAGCCAGGAATCCATTAAGGTCATCCAGAGAGAGATGCTGCCTGGCTGGCAGCGTCTGAAGCCTCCCTGACCGTGATGGGATCACTGTACCTGGATTTTATGACTATCCTTTCGTTTTAGCAGAAATAACTCTGATCTCAGCGGAGCTAACAGGGTGACAAAACGAGACAGAAAGAGACACAGAGTCCCTTAAGGTGCCTCATTTGTAGTCCAGAGTATTTCTTCTTGAACTTAACAACATCAGCATGAAACACATTTGCGTAAAGCCTGCAAAACTGCCCGAGCAGAACAGAGTAGTCCTCTCGAGAGGGAAGCCTAAAAGAGACAGCAGCTCAAACTGAATATTTGAGGCGGTAGGTAACGGACCCGACATGAAAGGAGATGCTGCAACAGTTAGACCACTCAGGTTTAAAATGCTCACAGATATTTACTGCTGAACATTTGGAACTAGGCTCCATGTCATGTTTTCCCAAAGTATTATTGGAAGCAGTACAGAAAATATTGAAAAGACAAGGCAGGCAGCCCAGAGGCGGGACAGTCAGTGCCATAACAGTACCGCTATGCCCAGAGAAATCATTGTAGCTTATTATTACTAAACCCAAAGAACATATGCACTCCAAAAAGTAGAAATCTTGTGTAAAATGTAAATAAAAACAGGAAGGAATGCATGTGTAAATCTCATA
The DNA here is from genome assembly GCA_037177535.1 of Pseudomugil gertrudae. Lineage (NCBI taxonomy): Eukaryota > Metazoa > Chordata > Actinopteri > Atheriniformes > Pseudomugilidae > Pseudomugil > Pseudomugil gertrudae. The sequence continues at coordinate 4,487,828 of JBAMHV010000023.1, forward strand.
AAAACAGATTTTATCCACAAAACATCAACAATGCGACATTGAAACCGAGACATGCGCCCAGATTCTTCTGTGAAATATAAAGAGGTTGTTGTGATGGATGCAGCATGTGGCTAAACTTTGTCTTGATGAAATATGAAAGACCTTTCTTGGAAAAAAAACTAAGTCTGGATAGGAGAAGATGATCTAAAACCTCTATGCACGTTTCAGCAGTGCACTGGTGTGATCTGCCCATGCCTACTGCGACCCCATGCTATGAAGGATGCAGACTTTTTAAGTGTCCGCTGCATCACCACACATGGCCTTTTCTCTGCATGATAGAGCTTTAATCTGCATTTGTAAATTACACAGCAAACTGTGTTCACAGACGGCATTTTCTGAGCCCATGCAGTAATTTCTAGTGGACCTAAGGGTCTGAACCATACCAGTTTTGGCCTTTAGTAATGTCCCCCAGCACACATGAACACACACTTTTGATGATATCTTACTCTGTAGATAGGATGTTCAATGTCTTTGTTGAAAACGATTTTTTACTGGAATAATTAGAAACAGTTTGTTGTGTATTGGTAAACCTGTTTACATCTGATGGGCTGTTCCTCTCTAAAATACCCCCTTTATGTACTTATTCATGTTATTACACAATTGTCAGATAATCTAATTACTTGTCAAATATTTCTTTAGTCATTTTTTAAATTAATTTGTCAGCTATTTTTCCACCATTTTGCTGCTGGTGTTCCAACGTTTCTCAGATATTTTGCTGCATCGAAGGGTTAACCATGCTACGTTCTTTAGTTTACTCAAATATGTGTAATGACAAAATAAACCTGCTAAGTTGTCATGCCTTAACGCAACCCTTCATACATTTAAACCCTAAAATCTTCTGACTCATTTTGATGACACTCATATTTATTTTGTACATTTCTACAGCAGTCATTGCCCTGCAGGGTCCTGAAGCTGAGAAACGTCTTATCCCACACGACACACTGCAGCTGCTTAATTGCTTAATTGCACTGCATCACACACCAGCAACTAAACATGAGCAAACTTATCATTTCAAATACAAGTCGTGGCTAAATCAGTCCAAATTGTAATGACTTTCGCTGGCTGGAGAGACCTCAGAGAAGAGACAGGATGGAATTGGATTTCGTAGTAGCTACTTTAAATAATTATGAGTGAGGTAATGTTTTGTGTAACATGTTTAAAATCCAGCCAAGCACAGGGTCATGTAGTATATTTCCCCATAAAATCTCAAATCTTTACAGTATTGTCTGGCTACAAAAAATTCTATAAATTCAAGGGAATCTCAAACAAGTATAACTTGTGAGTAAGAATTAGCCTCGCATAACCATTTATTATTAAACTTATACCAAATTAGTTCAAATTAATAGGTTGCTTTGTTCAGATGCATCACCACTTTATACAGTTAAGTGCCTTTTAAACATGTTTTCTTTTCCAGCATTATTCATGATACAATCACTTTTTAGAGACTAATTTTTGGGTCTTAAACAGGAGAAATTACTTAAGTTGAAAGAGATGTACAGGTACATCGAATAATTCATCTTTATGAAGCATAACAGAGTTCACCAAAAGCAATTTAAAAGAAGCAAGACCAGAAATGAATAACGGAAACACAAGGATTTGAGGAACACATTGAAGAGAGCAACATAAAAAGAAAATGTCAGACTGAAAGCGAGAATGAAAATGAGTAAATGGAAAAATCTATTTACTGCAGCAGTTCTTCCTTTTTCCATTTCACTTTGAACACATGCACTCTTAACCCGCCACTTGATGTGCCCATTTATAGTATTTATGAATATTGCAAAAAAGGAGATAAAAAGTAAGAAATCTGAACAGGCTGCATTGTGGAGGAAAATGCTCTTCAGAAATTTTTACATAGCTTATAACAGCACCGTGTTTCATGGAGGTCGAAAGGTGGATTCTGCTTCAATTGTCATTAATCCAAAATCACGTTGAGCACATTTAAAACCGAGGATACGAGTAGCTAAATGCTAATTTTGGAGCTGGCTGTTTTTGGCTAAGCCAAGTGTGTCGCCTCTTTCGGTGAAGCCCAAAGGCAGAAACACAAGGCAAACACATGCTGACATCCACTACTTTGCCCTGCTTTCACTTCATTTCCATCCAGTTAGCAAGCTGAGAGCGTCGTCTCTTCCCCATAGAGGTGGATTAATATTTTAGTGAACCTGTGTTAATTTGTTCAGCCCTACCATGAAATTACACCTGTTTAGGATGCTGGATGGCAGCTCACGCAGGTAAGAGGATGAACGAAGAGGAAAGAAATGACAGGGAGGACTTAAAAAGGGGCGGAGCTCTACTAGGAAATAACAAAGTTAACCTATAACGTACACCTTGATATTAGATCTGCAAACATTACGAATGTATCAGTTGACTTCTACTGGCTACATTTCCCTGTTTTACCAAGACAAGTCATTACTGGAGAGACCACAGTGACACTCCATTACGCCACCTGTCAACATTTTAATCTCATTTCCTGTTTTTCATGTTTTGTTTTTGCTCAGATGATTGCAGAAATACAGAGACAGACCGTCTTCTGTTGCGATTGTGTGTGTGTGTGTGAGGGGGGGTAACAACTAATTTTCACTCTTCAAAAACTGACAACAACATGTAAAAAGTACCTACAGATAAAGATCAAAAGTCCATTGACAGGAATGCTGCTGTTTTCACACCCATGCCGCCTTCGTCACACCACTCCGCTTCCTCCAGTGAGTATCTGTTGATTGGTTTGCATTTGTTATTTTCTGCCTGTGTTATTTCTCCCGCCTGTCCATTACAAAGAAAAAACTGGGGATTAAAAAAAAGGGGTTACTATTCTCGGAGCAGAAACTGCACTCCTTCAGCCCAGCCAAGAATCAATTGACAAACAAAAACGGCCCTTGAGGTTTGATTAATAATTAACTCTCTTAATTAAGTTTCCAGGTTAATTGGCAGCATAAAGACTGCTGGAGTGCCAGGTTATCACCCAGGAGGTTTTGTGCAATGCTGCATCATTAGATCAGCTGATACAGGAAGGCAACATATGAGGAATACGTCTTTAACCATCTTAAATCTTGACAAAAATTGTGGCAAATATAAATATATATATATATGGCAATACTAATATAATTTAGTGGCAAATCTATAAAATCCATATATACTTGTGTGCACATACTCATTATAGGTCGTGTTATGTTACAGCAGTCAATAAGGAGCCTGGATCCTCCAAGGAGCAGCATCTTCTAAGAAAAGATCGCTTCATGTGCCACTCGCTTACCTCTTCCAGAGCTCTCTCTCACTCCCACACACCTACATGTTGAATAATAATGCCCACGCAGACTTTGCAGTATTGATCGCTTGCCAGAGGACACAAGGTCAAGTCGCACGGTGTCAATATTTAAAGCAGCGCTCAGCACTGGGGACCTCTTCCATAACCTCATTAATATGGGGGTCTGCTCTGCTGAAATACTCTCCTGGCACAAAGAAAGGCCAACTCAAGGAACGAGGAGGAGTGTGCATGTTAACAGCACAAACACATTTACACACACTAACCTACATTAGAAGACGAACACAAACTTGAAAGTGGAGACCACATGTGAAATACTTTTATGTGGTCCACATGTGTTTTTACATATATAACACACATGTTTAGCATGCTTTTCCATATGTGATTACATGGAGTTCACATGTGAATCACGTTTGTTTATATGTGGAATGTCTGGGCACATAGGATCACGTGGACCACATGTGATTATATAGTGAGATAAACAATTAAGGCTTCTGAGCTTTCATTGATGTAACACGTTCATTTTATGATTTTATTTTGTAAAGACAGTGTGTGAGTCATATGTAAGAATTAGGGAAAACTCAGAAGCTGCATGTGTCTGGAAAACATAGCTCTTAAGTCACTAAATACATCTTAGCTGATGCTTACGTTGTAAGGCCAGCATGTGGCAGTGTTCCCAATGAAACTAACTAAACTCAGTAAACTCCCTAAAAGGAAACGTTTTCAGAATGATGAAGAACAAATTGGTCTTAGCTGTCAAAGGCCAACCTAAAATGTTAAATGTAATGACATAGCTCATCTGAGACATAGAACATTGTGTGCAAACATGGATTTGGAGCATTTCCATGTGCTTAACGTGTGTTTTTTCTGTACAGGAAGTGCTTGAGAATTCAAGGCTGTATTGGTAGAGCTGTCAAACCACCAAAATTGATTTGCATAGTCCAGCAGAAGGGCTATAGTGGCACCTTTATATAATGTATAGCCTACTCTGGGGACCATCTCGGTTCTGAAAAAGGACAGAAATGAAAAGTCTAATCTAAAATTTAGTTCCATTTAAAAAACTGTTACTGGACAAGAAGTGAAGCCAAATGATTGTTCTGGCCAATATTGAGACGAGTGACTGGTATGAGCTCGGTCATGTCTCACATCATGTCCAACTCAACTTAAGTCTCTTAAGTCATGCTGAAGATGTGTGCAACATGCCTAACATCATGCTTCCTCATAACGCCACAATAAAAAGAGAATTAAAACCCAAACTTTGAGGGACAATGTGTAACAACATTAAAGGCAAATAAGAGAAAAAAATCTATATGTCCTGAAAAACTGTTACTATTGGTTTCTAATCCCTTTAATGTAAATGCAGTGTTTCTTATTTTCCCTTCAGAATGACCCATTTTTACCTGTCCCATTCACAAACATGGCAGCTGCAATATTTCTACCATTTTCCCTATACGGTGTCTCTGAAAGACCAAAACGTGGAAGAAATTTGGCCACTGACTGACTGTGCCTGGCATTTGGGGTAATTCCTTCTCCCGCTTTAGGATGTTCCAGCATTTTAACTTCTTTACAGTAATCACAGCTCCAAACAAAGCAAAGTGGTGTTTGGAGGTTTTGGGGATTTTTATACCATGAAACACAAGGGAAGAAGCAAAGATAAAGCTTTTGTTATGCAATTACAAAGCGATGTTGAATCAGTTTGCTCACCTGCCAACCTGCCACTGAACGCCTTGGAGGCAGTACATATTAGCCAGCGAGCATCAGTTGTTTAACATTGTCCGACTCCCTGCTATCCAGCAGTGCAGGGGACCCTCTGGCACAGGCTCGTAAAAATGCCATTTCCAACAAGAAAGCTAAATTTACCTGCAAAGATATGTGCCCCGTCTGTATCGTTTCAGAAGAACCAATCCTAGAGCTAGAGGCGCAACATGAAATTTCTACTCACTGCTTATCGCACATAATTCTGCAATGCAACACCACACAGGAAACATAAACATGATACTAAAGGTTAAAACTCTTTCTGCGACTACAGCATGGACATCACTGCCATATTCATTAAACAGTTACAGCTCATGTGCACTACGGAGCTGATCGGAAGCCTCAGCAGAGTAAATTTAGTTCAGACAACTGAGTCTGTGTGTGAATTTCTGGAAGATTAAAAGAAAATAAAACTCAAAACATCTTTTTGGGGAAGTCCAAAAACAGCAGACCTTGTTTAAACCTAGAATACTCTATGAACACTTCACAGACTAAACCTGTCAAAGCTTGGTACCTCCTGCATGCCTGCTTAATCAACCATTCTATCACTCAATCATTCACCCAATAACACAACCGAAAGGGGCCCGAGGCTCCGGCAAACAGTGTTAATCTCAAGTACAGTCCTTTCTGATCAATTGTCCCAGCATCTGTTTGCCACTTTTGCCCTTCCTCTCCTGCTGCTGCTTCCACTCTGGTGTTATCTGTCTCCAGAGAAAGGTCCTCCATCAAAAGGGCTGATGTTGCTCGAATGTTTCACCTCTGTTGTTTTCACATTCACTCTCTTTCTCAAATAGGAGCACAACAGTTCAGCTAAGATCAGCTGTGTGTCAGCAAGCTTTCCCTCAATCCTCCAGCGCTTCTTTTACACCGCTGTGGAAAGTCTCAGTGCAGAGACACTGCTCTCCAAGATAAGAGCAATGTTTGCCACATGATTAGGATCTTCCAGTTACCATTAAAGACGGTTTATCTCCTGCCCTAACCCTCATTCATGCCTTTTGCTTGTTTGCACTCTCTCCAGAGACAGTGATGGAGGTCACAGAGTCAGGAGGAGAAGGAGAGAGGCAGAGACAATAAAAGAGAAAAGGTAAAATAGCACAACATTATTCATCTGTCATTTGTGGAATGAAACAACTGGTTTAGTTTAAAAAAGTACTATAGGAATCTGAAAAGACAGAAAACAGTAACTATAGAAGTGTTTAAGGAGATATATCATGCTTTTAAATCCTTCCTTTTACATGTAAATCATTCATTTATGTCTGTATAAAGTCGATCTGCATTGTTTTAGTCTGAATTCCTGGTGATTCTTGCTCCATATGCACATTATAACTTCTGTTCAGAGCGACTCGTTTTAGTGTGGGCTCTTTAAATGTGAACGAGACATGTTATATACCGCCCCCTCCAGGTCACAGGAAGTTCAAGCACCATGTTTGTAGTTTGATAGCAGCGATACGCTAATCTCTCGGCAGAGAAACATTTTTTTGGTAAGTTTACTATAAATGTTACCATATCAGATTCATGAATTTGATTACCTGGAATTACACGACCTTATCTGGCAGACTCACAGCAAACACTGTGACGTAATATATAGAAAAACGTAATAGAGAAAATTAAACAGACTGAAAAATATGACTAAAAAGAATATAAAGCAACATTAGGAGGGAATAAATTTACATTTTCTGCATTCCTAAACACTTTTACATCAATTGGGATCACTTGAGGCGCAACACAGAGTTTTGTGCAAAGACTTTGCACAAAAACATGTATTTAAGGACTCAAAATTGGATTTTGCATATGTCCCCATTAAAGGTAATAAATAAAGGGGGTTAAATGATAGAGATATGAATATTGATTTAAATAAAAAAAATGTCATTATGACACAAGATATAAAAGTTTGAGTTACCTACAGAATATAAATGGCATCAATCTGTTTAAATAATTTTTGTTTATGTTCTCTAAACCAATGCATTTGATTTTAAAGTCTATATTTATTTACAACCCCCATATATTAAATAAAAAAGTTATGATGTGAAGTTGTGATGCATTAAAAACATATGATTCAGGTAACCACTGCATAAGCTAATGGCAGGTTTTATAGCAACATATAGTCTCTTTTGCAGGGAGGGCCTTGCATATTTCAGAAAAACAACACGACTGCAGTAGAAGGTTGTACAGCTGAAGTTGTATGCATGAAATCCAGATATTTCACAGATTAAAAACAGTTGGGGCATCATGAGAAACCTCGAACTGTTGAGAAGCTAAAATCCTGAAGTGATGGGATACCAAACAGGTAAATACCATCATGTCCCGACTGTTTTGTTTGGGCTCTGCTTGTATCCATTTTAACATGTGTTTTCTATTTATACACACACACACACACACACACACACACATTCCATTTTTAGTGCAGGTTAATGTGTGGCTTAAAGCAGGCCCTTGAGATCTACCATCCTGCAACTTTTACCCAACACTTTGAATCCAATTAGAGACTGGTTACCAGCCCCTGCAGAGCTGGATGACACGCAGAAGAAGAAAGAGGAAACAGCATCATAAAGAGGCTTTGTGATGCTGTTGTGTTGGAGAACAGATGTATGTAAAAGTTGCAGAACGGTAAATCTCGAGGACCAAACGTGGGCACCTGTGGCTTAAAGCGAGGCGATGGAAATGCATACTCACCTGTACTCCAGTGAAAAGCGGGTTAATTCTGTGCTGTTGTGGATCCATTTAAACTCCAGTGGCCAGCTTCCCTCTGCCATGCAGGTCAGAACCAGCCTGTTGCGTTCAAGATGCAGCTGGCTACGCACTGGCTCGGTCTTAAAATACGGAGGCACATCATCTGCAAAGAGTGACATTTTTAATTTAATACCTTATCACATAATAAACACAATTTTTGCTCCTAAATGAGATAAATGGAAAACAACAGAATCTGAACTGAATATAAAAAAAGGAAAAAAAAAAAACCATTCAGGCTTAAATTTCCCTTTTTTCATCCTGGAGGCTGAAATTCACATAAAACAACAGAGAAAAGTAAAAAAAAAAAAGGTGCCGCTGCCACGAAACAGATCTAATTCACAAGACATTTTATCTATATAACCTATTTGCACTGACACTGAGCGATCATCAGGTGAATAACATTTGTGGAAGTAATTTAAATAGAAAGATTTTACTACACTAGTAGTTGATGTTTAGATGTATGCAACTGTCTCAGACCATATAGACAGATGCTGTGATCTAATCTAACACAAAGCAAAATTTTTCTGTATTTGATTGCTACTGGCATGTAAACACAAGGCTGCGAGACTCCAGATGGAAAACCCTTTCTGAACATGTTCCATTTGGAGCCACTTAATCTCCTGTGATGCACTGCTGCCTGCGTCGGGCCATTCGGACTTTCACTGCGAGTGTCAGAGACAGCTGGCTAACAGGGAAGAGGAAGCAAGGCATCAAGTCATGAAATATTGCTCCTGCATCTCGCACTCTGTGTATCTGTGTGTCAGTAACTCATTGGCACGCCCTCCCCACCTCCCCCCAAGCTACACAGAGCGGACAGGAGAGGAGCAAAGCCAGGGAGGAGGCGTGAAATCCTTTCATCATTCGTTCGCCTCCACTTCGCTTTGCTCTGTCTTTTGCTCTTGCTGTGATTCCTGAACGTGCTCTGTTGAGTGTGAAGGAACAGATAGATGGGGACCAGTGAGAAGCTCTCCGCAGGGTGATGCACACGCTCAACGTGGCAACACTGATTTTTATATCTCAATCAAGAAGCCTCACAGGCAAACTGTCAAGGTCCTTCCTGGTTCTAACATCTCATCCTTTATAAATGATGAACAAAGAGCTTACTTGATCATCATTGTAAATATAGAACACATTAATTGGATGGTTGGATAATATAATTATCAAATTGACTGATAATCAGGCATTGAAATTAAACTGTCACAATGATCTATAGAGCTGATATTTTGTTCCTCTATCTGGGCTCGACAAATCCGCTGGAGGTAGACGGATAAGAGTGAGGGGAGGCGGAGAAAAATAGCCGGCGAATGTGGAATAAAGTGAGCGACAAAAGATGATTGATAAGCTTTTCTTTTTCAATCACAGATTCAAATTTACGTCTTGAGGAAGTCGAGGCCTCGTTTCTTTGTACGTCACACTGCAACATTATTGCATGTGGTATACTGGAGTTTTCTTCCACCTTTAAAAAAATGATTAAGCTTCAAATGGGTTGAAAAAATAATTAATTAGGACAAAATTTTAGTAATAAAAAATAGTGATGAGAAGAGGGTATTGTTCTTTTTTTTAAGAAGAGTTTTAAACCAAAGTGGCTCCAGCGGCTGTACTAGATCTAGTTTTAAACACAGTCCTTCCTGCAGTGGTCTGCATCACATGCTCTGTGGTGGTTTTGTCTTTTTGTAACTGCTCCTGATGATTAGCTGCAGTTTTTTAATGTTTTACAGACGCTGTAGGACAGGGATCTCCAAATTTGGCCCTTGAGGGCCGGTTTCCTGCAGACATTTCATGCTTTCTTGCAGCAACACACCTGATTCAAATGAATGGGTCATTAGCAGACTTGTGCAGAACTTGGTAACAAGCTGTGGAGATCACTTTAATTCCAACCAGGTGTGTTTCAGTCGGGAAACTTTCTATATCTGCAGGACCCCGGCTCTAGAGGACCGGATTTAGAGCTCCCTGGTGTCGGATGTTTTCTGTTGCTTTAGTTAAGCAGCTGGAGGCTTCAGTTTTCTCTTCTATATCTATCTCTTCTCTTTTCTGTTTACTCCCCCCCCCCCCACACACACACACACACACACAGATGCTGGGATGTGTCATGGTATTGTAAAGTGAAACGTAGCTGTGAAAAAAAAGTTGACAAATACAGTTTTCGATCCTCAGGACACTGCAGGTAAATCAGTCCCATATGCACAGTGAATGTCAGCATGTCATAAAAAAGGTCAGAAGCTTATGTAGTGTTGCTTTATAAGGCATAGTTTAATTTTAGGAACATTTGTCTTGTTATGCAAGTAAAAATGCTGCCTTGCTACAGTACAAACAGCAGATGTTGTTAAGAAAAGTACTCTGCTCTGCCTAATGATGTTTGTAACTGATAATAACCTTCCATGAACGGTGGGGCGGGATCTATAAACACCACCAAACCTATTTAAGACACTGTAATCTTAAATAAACACAGCTGCATATACTCTACGGCAAACCCGCTCTATGTGGCAGCATTTTAAAATGAGATCATTAAAACTGTGTCAATTAAGAAAACAAAAGGAGCACCGGGCCTTTTTTTGCTTTAAACTCTCTCCTGTTTAACATTTATTAAATTTAGATTTATGATTAAGAAATGTGGCAGTCACACCATTGTATATAGTTCATAAGCTGACCCCTGAAAAAAGCTCATCCCGCAGAGTTGCATCCATTGCAATGCTGGTTTTCTGTGCTAAATAAACAACAACGGCATTCAGAGCATAAAAAAGGTCTGATTTTGAAGTTGTACTGGAAGTGGATTGGTTAAATCCCATTAAAGACACATTTAGAGATTTCTTTCATCTTCTACACAGAATTTGGCATCAGAAGTTTGTAATTAAGTAAAAAAAAATATCAATCAGTCTAAAAAGCTGTGAAAGAATCTTTGGAGAGGAAAAAAGGTGGCAGATTCAAAACAAGTCCCTTTAAAATAATCATGTTTTGGGGCTTTCTTTGGAGTGAGCCCATTTCAATGTGAGAGAAATTCTGTTAATGAGGGCAAATTTTGAAAGATTTCGTATAAAATCTAAAGATGTCAAGAGAATATCACAGTACCTATTAGCTCTAAAATTATTAGTTAATGTAAATTTAAAAAGACAATATACCTTAAAATATTAATGAGATGCTTTATTGATGAGCTCAGAGTGCATCTGCGGTAGATTCACAAACAAAGTGTTTTCTCCAGTGACGTTTTAAAACAGCCCGATGAATAATCATGTTATTGTAGAGGGCCACACTGTGGACTAAAATACAGTATTATGGAATATCAAATGACAGGAAAAATTTAGTTATAAATAGTAAAACACTTCATGGCGGATCAATTAAATATGATAAACTTATAAATGTTGCTTGCTGTTGATCTTCAACATCTTGATCTATACTGACATACCTTTTGGCTGATAGTTGTTTTTGATGTTTTACAACCTGATGTATTTCCAACATGCAGGCTGAGCTCGTATGAATAAATATTAATAGAATCTACAAGACAAAAGAGGAAAACCAATAAAATACCACGAGGTATTGACCCTTCAGATTCAGTTCACATCACTACCTCGTGTTTTTGAGCTCAAAATTGAGCCCCTTGCCATTCTGACTGCACTGCCTTCTGTTAAAATCAGATCCCTTAAGCTAGTCCAGCATGAAGAAATACTCCAAACAGCAAAAGCAGAAAACTCCTGAATAAAAAGCTAAGCCAAAGTATAAGCTCAGCTAATCAGAAAGCCACTCTGAGAGGTGCAAAGATAGAATACACAATGAACTAGAGGGGGGGAATTAGCACTTAGGTTAAGTGATATATAAAAAAACCGAATGAAAAAGATGTATGAAAGAGCAGCATGGCAGATGGAGGGCTTAACAGATGCAGAGCGGAGATAAAATGTAAAACACACTGAGCTTCCTTTAGAGTTTGAGTGCCTGGGTCTCTCCCAGAGCAATGTGGGTTAATGCTATCCCTGGTACTGAAAAAGATAGTCTGAAAATTAGGGAAATTGAGACATGCAGTAAGTGATTGGGGATGGCCGAGACTAATTGTTCCCTGGCGGTGCACACTTTACTTTTATCTCGGATGGGGAGATAAAAGAGCATGAGGTGAGAGGAAAGAGGAAGCTTATGAAGCGAAAAGGAGAGACAGTAGAGTGCAAATAAAACCTATTCATGCTTATTGTCTGCAAACAGTTACCTGTGGACCCACAGGAAGTTGTGAGACCAAAGAGAGCATTGATCACTGATGAATATCTGAAACAGTCCCACTCATTAGGAAGTCCATGTGAACTTCTCACTGTTATCTCGCTGTGGAATTGGCACAAGCAGCAGCTGCGAGGGGGCTAATGAATTTTTTCCATGCATCACTCACATCCAGATAACATTTTCATTAATTAAATGATTATTTACTTCAATACAAAAGTGGAAAATGCAACGTGGAATACAGGTTATAACCGTGATTCACACATTTATCGTGCCACACCTTGCTGAAACTGATGGATGGATGCAAAGAGAGATGAGTCCTAACCAGCACAACAAGCTTTACAAACCATTCAGAAGGAAATGCTGAGAATAATCTACTTAATATCTCTTCCACTCCTTTCATGCAGCCCAGGAATCTGAGTGAATACGCTTATGCACTGTAAAAATACAGCAGTCTGTCGGCAAATGTCCCGTTTATTTTTTTAATATAATTTTTATTTATTTGTTACTTACCTAAACAATTCATTCAGGCTAATTTTTGGTCAAGTAATTGTTTCTTTGTTATAAAAAGTTTTCTGTTTTGGAACAAACAGCATTTGCTGGTAATTAAGGTTCATGTTTAAAATAATTACAATCCAGGTGGAATTATAATGTTTGTGTTTTAGCTCTGTAAGTCTGTTAGCTCTTTTATTTAAAAAAAGAAAAGAAAAAATACATTTTTTGTTCTTGTTTTTTTTGGAGTTCCATCATACTGGGGACAGCCGATTTGAAGCAACCCCATTAAGCACTGTGTTTATCTGCATAACAAAAACAGAATTATAAAGAGCATTTTCATGGGGGTCTAAGACAGGATGCATTGGCTGTTAACGTTTAAGAGCATTGCCCTATGTCAGTTTATTTTAGATGCAGATTCAGATTCACAAAACTTTATTTATCCCCAAAGGGAAATTTCATATGCAGACATGAGTTGCAGTAAAGGACAGGACATTTTACACACACATACACACAGTTTACACATATCCGTCAATGCAAATGTGTCAAATAGCATCACAGCTTTACCATCAGTGACAAGGAGACGAGTGCAACGGCAGAAACAAAAAGATTAAAAATAAATAAACAACATAAAACCTCACACTAAGCACAGTCACTAGCATTTAAATGCAGAAGGAATAAAGGAATTTGCATATGTATGTGTCTACCTGAGGACCGACATGCCGTTTTTCAGAGGGCATCAAGACAAACCTTTCAAAACATGTTCAAAGTGATTGGATTGGATTATTATTTTATTTTGAAATCTAAAATACACTTGCAAGCTTGTGTATTTGTTTAATATATTATTTATCTATTTGAATGTGTGATGGATGTGGATGCCACACAGGCTGATCTGGTGGATTCTTTAGGCTCAAACAGCAAAGAAACTGGAAGCTCATAAACTTTACTCTATTACAAATCTGATGGCTGCGATTTGATCATACACTAATGCAGCTCTTTTCCTTTTGATGACTTGAGTATAAGTATGAGTATTGAGTATATATATATGACTACTAGTGGCTTGACTATATGTTATGTTCTTCTGGTGAGTCATTTCACACAACAGGAGATTCCCATCATCCTACATGCATGTGCATTCACCCACAATACCCTTCGTTTTGCACTCCATTTCCTGCATTTGGTTCACTTGAAGCGAAGCAGGGCCTATGTTTGCAGGCAGACCAGAGTTCACTTATATCGGCATCACAGTTGATCACAGTTATTTGTGCATTTACTCACTCACCCACCCCCGAAATGAACCAGACCTTCTTACTGTAACAAACAAAGCAACCCAAAGTACCACATACTGTATGCTCGCTTTTAATGCAGAGCCAATACTGAAGCCATATAATATAATTTTTATTATTAATAATGTTTTTCACATTTCACAAAACAACTTTTTCCCTCAAACCACAGTGAAAAGCTGGATCCATCCTGCCTTGGCATGCTTTGGGCCTCGAGTACCTTAAAAACAATAGTTTCTGACCATGTCCACCTCTTTAAGATCCCAGTATATTTTCTGATGTTACATAACTGAAATAATCTCAAACTGGTTTCTTGAGTGTGTCAAAGCAGTGTGCTTGACGACCATACACACAGATCTCAGTCTAACCAAGCTTACTGACGTGATAGAATGAGAGATTTGCTTTGTGGATGTAAAGCCAACAGATTAACTTATATACCTTGTAACTTGTGTAATGGTTTCACTAATATGGAGCAAAAACAGTCCATATAAAAGGTGCCTAATATATCAGGAGAGGTTATTTTATTTCCTAAACAAACATTAAGTCTAAATCAGGGGTTCAGATTTGTAAAAAAACTGTTTTTATGTACCTTTCCCATGAAACAAATGAACTTGGTATTAGCTTTGACACTGTTTTCCTCAAGTAGACTTCAATCTTCTATTGACAAAAAGAAATGATCATCCACACTTACACAAAGCTTCACAGCAAGGACAACATACAATCAGTGCAATACGAAGAGCAAGCACTATAGGTTAAGGTTAATATTTTAGGCAACAGCAGCTTCGATTAAGCACTGATCATGCAGACATGTTGACTTGCTAAATACATGTTGCTATCACATTATCACTTCCTTATGCAAGCTTTAAACTCGCTATGAAGATGTGCAAAAAGTTGCATGGCTCCATCTTTGGTGCGGATTTTGTTTCAGTTGCAAGTGTGATTAAACTGTGTGGCTTTAGGAAACCTGCTGAATTATCACTTGCAATGTTGCAACACTTCTTGGCACTTCGACAGTTTAAAACTGGAAACTGTTTTTTAAAACTCTTGTTGATCCGATTCTGCATTTAGCGGGTTATTAGCAGCTTCCAACCAGGATGAACACAAACAAACCTGCTGTCGTGACGCATCTGCTTACAATTACATTCTGTATAATGCCAGTGTGTTATACACAACAGCAGATCACATCTTTAGTTGTGAATGCTTTCAAGCATTCACACAATTGTTTTCCAGTTTTTCTTTTATTATTATTATTTTATTATTATTCTTCTGCTGTTTTTCAGTCATTCATAACTTCAGTTATCAACAATTTTGGTATCTGGTTCTTGAGAAATGTGCTCTGATGGTTTGGTATTAAAAAGTTTGACACTTTTTAAAATATTTAACTTTGAAAAATTGCATTTTGCCATTGAAATATATTGAAACAACTGTAAATTCTACAAAACATTTCACTTTTTAAAAAGTATTTCCTTTCACATGCTTTTAGCTAAAAAACTTAACTCACATGGCATTGGGCTATTAGGTTATATCTGTTTTGTTTATCTTTCACCGTTTTTTAAAATATCAGTTTTAAAATTATGCAATTTTTCCACTTTTCATTTTCCCTGATCTTTTAATTACACTTTAACTTTTTAACTCCCTGCACAGCTTAAATAAATTCCCATAATTCCTTCAGCTTTTGCACAAAATACACATATTATACATCAAAATGTAAAAAATCTTGTTGGCTTTAAATTAAGCCAAGTGTGAAAAAACTCAGAGCTACAGATTTTGAACTACGGCCCTAAAAGCGACCCAAAGTCTGCTTTTTGGCCTCCATGACTCCCTATGGTCCCAGGGGAGCATCAGGCAGGCCTGACTGCATCATTTTTAAATCTTTTCAAAAGTGCTGCACAGAGTCAGACAATAATGTACAATAAAATAATTATATAATTGAAATAATAAATACAAGTTAAACAATTTAAAATATTTTTTTTAAAAAAAGACAATACTTCAGCTGTTGACTTCAGATTTAAAATAATTTCAGCTGAGAGTTTAAACAGCACATTTTTAAAACTTCAACAGGTTTTGGCTTCATAATGTTTTCTTCCGAGTTTAAACAAGCCAATTTCAGTCATCTTAAACTTTCTTTTTTGCTCCTTTTAGTTTAAATTACACTGGTTTTCACTACATGTAGACCTAATATTGAGCTTTCAACACTTTGTTTCACTCATTTCAGTTTATCCTTCAACCTTTTAACTCATATTTAAACAAGATTTCACTTTTCATCTTTCTACTAATGACTTTTATACTGATTTTAACTAATGGTTCAACAAGTGGATTTAAATCCTTTTCACCTCTCATGCTCACTTAAGTTAAACCTTTCACCATTATCATAAGCTTTAAACATCAGGTTGAGATTTCTTCCCTTCAGATGTTCAGTTTCATGATCATTTCAGCTTTTTTCTGCAGAACTGTTCAACCATTTCAGCATGAAAGCATTCACACAGAATTTCTAGTAGCAATTCACTTTCAAATCAACTTCCTTGTTTAAAGAGATTAAAAGTAGCGAGCTGAGACACGCAAGTTACAGGAAAATATTGAATACTGCTTTACATGAGTGAACATGGCATAGATCTGTAAAAAAAAGGCAATTAATATAGGTAAAAAAAATAATCTGAGCACATCTTTTCTACAGTAAGACAACTTGGGTTCCTCAGTGTCGTGTACGCATTTAAAAGTGAGTTCAGCAGGCGGGAGTGAAATGAAAAGCAGCATACAGATTACTTGCATATCAACCCAAACTGGGATTTGAATCACCTTTTGGTAAGACTACTTATATATTCCACATTCTCTCCTTCACTTCATCTTCTTAAGTGTAAAATAATTCATGGAAATGTCCTGGAAATGAACTAATGTAACAAAAGAACTGAAAAAGAATGAAAATGAAGTACTTTCATCCTGCAGAGTGTTACTCATCCATCACACACATCATGGAGTAGAAATGTGACACATTTATACGTTTATATGGTACTCGCTGAAGCAAGGATGCTTAAAGGCATATAGGATTTAAAGGCAGCTATACACATATATATTTGAAACATTGATAACAGGCTAACATACAGTAACATATTTCACATCATCTGCCTTTTTGCACTGTTACAAAACATGTTGACAATGTTCTTGCACAAACAAACAAACAAAAATCAAACAAATCCACCAAACCCAACCCAACTTAAGCTTCTGCTTTCATTATGTGCTTCCTGTACAATACAAAGGGATTATTGTGCCTATGAGGCGCCTCATCTGCATAAATATCAGCCCACAGTGAAGGATGCTCCCTGGGGCCACGGCCCGGGTCGGCTCAAAGCCGGGACATGCGAGTGTGTGCGGCTGCGAGCAAGCGTGAGCGTGGGATAGTGTGTCAAACGGACGCTCACAACCATGTCTGCAGCACACAGTCAATTAAATCAGCTCTCTCGTTAATGAGAACAGTGTCAGGTACAAATGCCTACCCCTGGGTGAGAATTTATAATCGAGGAAACTTGGAGAGTTCTTGACTAAAATAACAGGAGCTAAAAATCTCTTTGAGGTCCCTCAAAACACAAGCTTGAAAAGGTCAGAGTCAGCCCCTTAAATTATTTTAAACACCATGAGTTTGTACTGTTTAATGTCACACAAAGAAGATACAATGAAAAACCATTTTAAAGCATGTGACTGTGCAGTCAGTCGGGGTTAAAGTTAGAATCACATGTGTAGAAGTCAGAATGGTTTGATCTATTTATTCACAGAAAGCGAGACGTAATACTGTGAGTCTATTTTTAAATATTTCTGGCTGACAGTTTTGCCTCAAAGTGTTACAAACATTTAGACAAACACATTATAACCTTGCTTTTAGTCACTTTAAACTTAATTATAACCAAATCCTGTGAAAGTCACTTTAGATTCTAAGCAATAAACACAACAACAACTGAAGTAAACAAGGCAACTTCCATGTTTATTATTAGTTTAGGTGTCACAGTGACAATCACAGTTATCACAAGTATTAATAAACACTAATAATGCAGTTAATATGCCCTGAAGGCAATACTATGGATAAATATAAACTATTCCATTTTACAACATGATAATACTAATAAAATAGAGAATCTTTAATGTCATGAAAATCAGGATACTTTCAATAAAAACAACATATGAGCTACTACACAACTTAGATTTATAGAATAGAATAGAATAAAACTTTGCTATTGAAATATATTCATTCATTGCAACAACAAACAAAAGTCAAATCAGAAATTAAGCATAAAAGTTTAGGAATAAATTGTAAAATGTGTGACTTTCTCTGGCAAATTAATATAAACTGAAATCAGTCAGAATAACCTAAATAACATATATGACTGTAAAAGATACATGAATTTCAGCACGAGCATGAAAACTTTATTGTTTGGTTAGTTCACTTAAACAAACAAAGGTCTTTTGTGTGCAGAAGCACTACAAAACAACTGAATCCAGTCGATCTTACGGCTAAAACTGATACATCCATACTGCTTCTCCTCAGTTGTGTTTGACACAAGTACAGTGATGAATTTTTGGATCCGTAAAACTGTTTTTACTGACAATTTTACAAGGCTCGTTTCTTATTTGTCCCAATTAAAATCCTCACTGTGACATTTTAATTCCAAAGAAATCTCCGAAAGATTCATGCAAAACGCCCTAAATTTCATTTTTGAATCATGGCACAAACGCATTTTTCAGGGTGAAATATAAAAAGTAAGAAAACAAGAGGCCTGCAGTTTCATGTGTTAAACAGAACGACATGAAAGCTCCTGAGTGTAACTGAAAGTGTAAAAACTGAGTCATGTCAAATGTGAGTACAGCTGCGCGGTCGTTTGCCTCATTTTAAAGCTAATTTTGAATCGTAATAAATATAACGTCAGATTCCGTTCACAAACTCACACCACACAGTAACACACACAGTAACACACACAGTAACACACACAGTAACACACACAGTGACACACACAGTAACGCAGCCAGGCAGCTGTGCTGCAGCTTTCTCATCAGTGACCATTTATCCCTATTTTAAGGACAAAATATTGTTATGAAAACTGAATATAAGTTCTTAGACTTAACTTTATTGATCCAATGTGTTTTCTTCCCAATGTGTCTGAGAACTCACCAGCTGTACGGATGACATGTCTCCTCAGCTCTAGCTCACCCCGTGCAAAATGTGCCTCTGAATTTTCATGGGGAAGTCAGTACTTTCCATCTCCCAGAGGACTGTGGTGCAGTGGTAGCAACCTCCCTCCTAGCTTAGTCCTCGGGGGCCCAGCGCTATCGAACACGGCATCCATATTTCAGCTGCAGCCCGAGGGCCCCACACATGCATACAAACCCACACAAACTACCCACATTTCGGCCAATTATGCTGCAAATGCTAATCTGCTTTGAATGTCTGTCTGGATGCGAGTTTATGAGCATACGCATGATTTGTTTCTCTCCTCACAGTGCGAGTGTGTGCGTTTTATTCTCTAATGGCAGGTGTCAAAATGTGTTTGTGATGCTGATGAGGATGGAAGTTTGCTGGTGGTCTAACCAAGCTGCTAATGGTCCCGCTGGGTGTGAAAATCTGTTCTACTGTCTGTCTTTATTTAGCACACTGGTCTGGTCTTCCTGCTGATTGTGTGTGTGCATGTGTGTGTGTGCTGGATGGGAAAGACTCCAAAATGTGGCAGTATATGTATGTCGGCGCTGAGCTGTAAATTCTGTGTGTGCACACTCTTAGTGTCTGTGTGTGTGGGAGGGTTGGCAGACGTGTGTAGCAAGTGCTGTGTGATATTTTACTTTTCCCTAAGAGACATTCAAAACCCGGCCAGCTGCCGACTTCCACACGCAGAGCCACTGTGCATCACACGCAGACTGTACAATAACTAATCAGCCGCTTGCCATTTAGTTTGGGACATGCCTGCATCACATATCCATTCTTACACTTGCACAGCAACACACACATCCTGCTCCAGTGCACAGCTTTCCCCCAGTGTATGACTGTTGGCCCTTTTTGTTCCATTTACTTTATGCTTCAGTGACAACTCCTCCTCCTCGCCTGCAACACTGCATTTCCCAGGAGACCATCCTGCTGGTCACTAATCCTGACTGAGGTGCAAAGACCTGTGCGCTGTCCAGGAGAGACTCAGACCTCTGCGGGGAAGGTGATGAACGGTTATACTCTTTCTTATTTATTTCAGTGATTCATTCATTGTTATTTTTAATTAGACTTTATTATTCTGCACCCTGCAGAGTTTAAACCGTGCCGTTTAGCCTGCATGTATTTATGAAAACATGTGTGGTCAAGAGATTACTCTGAGCCAATAGTTCAGACATGGCAGACGTGTAAAACTTAAAGCAAAGGACAAAGCAAACAGTGCAAATAGGTGCCACTGTTTTGCAAAATGTTGCATCCTATGTTTTTAGTCTTTAGAAATTCCATGTTTTTATCTTTTATTTCTGTTGTATCTTTTTTAAATGTTACATTTCACTTTGTTGTTTAAAATACTGTTTATTTAAAAAGCTGTTACATGTTCCCACATGCTCTGTTTATCGTACTTAGTTGTGTTTTAATGTTACTTTGTTTGTCTTCATTGTGCTTTTTGCGTTCTGTGAAAATCTGCTTGTTTTTTTGCACTCCAGAGCCACTGTTACACTTCCTGCTTTTTAAGTTCAAATGTTTTTCTTTGCAGCTCTCTGCGGTGTGTTGGAGTTTGCTTCAACCGAGCCCAGCGAGCTGAAAAGTTTGGAATTTTAAATCAAACAGAAGGCATAAAACAATATAGAATAAGTCACTGTGGAGAATAAAGAGCTACATCTCTCTTGCATAAACATACGTTTGATAGCTTATATATTTGATACTTTTTTCCCCATTTAGGGAAGGAGAATCCTGCAACGTGGGGCTTTTATCAATAAGAACAGATCAACTATTAAAAGTATCCACCTCTTTCAACAGCATGGGCAGACAGATGGAGGATGTAAATCTACAAGCCTACCACCGCTTGCATGTATACCTTTATCACAGCTATCCTCTACTCCATTACTGACCTGCTCTTTTAGACTAAGCAGACAACATTATAAACAAAATTCCAGGAAGAAGGAAAATAGTTATTCAACAAAGGTATGGCAGGTATGATTTTGCTATAAAAACTCTGAATAAAACAATGTACGCCCATATATGGTCTTTGGACTTTGTGTGACTTTTGCACAATAATTTGTTTCCTCCATGGGCAAATTTATATATATGTTTGTGTATTAGTGTGTGAGCATGCATTGTTGGATGGAAGCTGGTTTAATTTCCCATAAGATCCAGAAAGAAAAATCTCCTTAGTGATGCAGTGTGCAGCACAGTGCACTGAGCATATTATGCCATTATGTTTATGGAGGCAAATCAATTCCTGTGCTATGTGACACAATAAAGCTGAGAGGCCTCTCATGTGCCAGGATCACACAGCATATGGGTAAAAACAAATCCTGCATGAAACATCTCAGGATAACCCCTGCTTTGCTCCTCTGAGGTTGCCGCACACTCAAACATCCAATTCAAAATCTAATGTAGTGGAAGAATTAGTTAAGTACATATAAGTGGGAAACTTGTGAGAGGTTAGGTAAAGGGAGGAACTGGGTCATTTTAAAATGCTACACAGGGGCTTATTGGATAAAATGCTTTAAGACACTTGCTAAGGAGTTTTAAAAAAATGACACAAAGAAAACTACACAAGGTAATGTGTAGTCATGAACCCGTGGTAGTGGAACTGGGCGTGTCTGCAGTTCGCCCCCTGGCCTGCTGAAAAATTTAAGCTGCAGAACAATGTTCTTTGCTGTTCAATAATGTATGTGCAGGTCACAGCAGGGGAAAGACAGACAAGCTTCTTCTGGCAAATACATTGAGTGGAAGGTAAATGGAAATACTCACACAGGCACATCAGGACGCACAATGCAGACTGCAAAGCTGCGAATTAGGTGTTTGCAAGGCTGTCAGTAAAACTGCAGGGTGGTCTTTAAGTCCAACGTGCAAATGAACTCTACAAAGTGCTGCTGATGTGTTGATGACATGTTGCCCACAAACTAACACATTTCACACTTGTCCCGGTGATCATCATTATACTTCAGTCAGCCGAGGCACATGAGACATCTTATCAGTGAGTATGCTGCAAAAATAAATTCCTATTTTACAGTTCAGGGGAAAAAAATCTTCTATAACATTTTCCTTCAGACTGAATCACAAGCCATGGATGATGGGATGTAGCAATTAAAGGGAGGTGGTGATGATATTGTTCCAAACATGTACGGGTTGGGGTAACGACTGGGATGGACTTCCAGGTGATGTTTCAAGTCGATTATTTGACCAGTTGTGTTATCATCATGAAATCATCAATAGCAAAATGAATATTATTTTATCTGCAAGGGGAGATAAGGAACAAGTGATTGGATTTTGGAAGAAATGCAGATCAGGGCCTGCATCCAGGATTTTTATTTTATGATGAATAGGTGTGTAATATTTGCCATTAGAGCTTCTCACTCAAAAATAATGCGAACAAAAATTATTTTGAGCCGCTACATGTTGCCTGAGTGTTTCTGGTTTAATGTGAATTCTTCAATTTGGCTTATTTTTAATATTCAATTATATCTACTGTACAGTAGGTAGATGAGACAGTAGGAAAGGTGATGATGGGATTGCAGCTGGGCTTGCTGTGTTAATATGGCATCTGCTATGCTAAGTGAGCTAAACACTTTGCCCACAGGACCGTTCAGTTCAGCAACAACAAAAGCAGTTCTTTTCACCACCTCTTAGTCAGGTGTTTTTGCTCCTGAAACACAACATTCCTGTGACGGTTTGGTAACTGCGCTGCTCTTGTCTGTTGTCTCTACTGGTAAAAAACTCTGACACAAATTTTGTACTTCTGCCCCTAAACTAAAGGTGGAAGCATCACGGCTAACACTTCTCTCTTTAGCCAGCAGTGGAAAAGCAGGCCCGAAATTCTGCTGTAATGAAAGGCTGTGTTTATTGCTCAAGAAAGAAGCAAAACAGTCAATGTTTTATCAATAAAGTGCCAAGTCTGCACAAATAAACATGTTAAAAGTTAACCTTTTTAGAAATGCTGTGGACTTTGTGCAGCATTTCGACTAAATGATTATTCCTGTAATGATTCATTCTCTGATGTATCAACACGCTGATGCGAATGGTTCCAAATCTATTGGCAAATGTCAAAAAATTGATTTAAAATGTTAACTTAAGAAGTGAGTTTGAACAGTTTGGAACATCCAAAAGAAGGCTGAGCAAGACATCTGTGCATAATGCACACTTAATAGCTAGCATTGTCACTTCAGAGAAAGACGAGTCCTGGTTTGAACACCACCTGGAGGCTTTCTGTGTGGAGTTTCATGTGCTTGTCATGCATGAGCGGGTGATTGTGATTGATTGTCTCATATGTCTATGTAATCTACCAGCAACCTGTCTCGGGCACACCATACACTCCAAGAATAAGTTACATTATTCTGTAAAATTGAAAATTATCTGCTCCAATATGTTAAGTAAAGGGTTCTCATCAGGCATAGCAATGTGATAAGATGTTAGGCTCAGTGCTGTGGTAAGCATTTGCATCGTTACTACAGCTCACGCTAGCAGAATGTAAAATGCTAATTGTTAGAGAAGCCATATTGCCAACCAGATGCCCGCTCGCACCTAAGCATAAAATCAGCTTTACATTGTTGCATGAAGGTGTCCAAAGGTCAACGCCGACATGGTTTATAAAGCAACGTAATTACTGTAATAGTGTTGACTTAATAAATTACAGCTTTCAGCTGACTAATACCTGGATGCTAATGTAGCACAAGTAACAACTACAAAGATGCCAACATGAATAGTGAAGAGTTTTTGCAACCCCAAATTGGAGTTGAAAGTGAAAACTTTGGTGATTTTTATAATATATTAGAAATAATTACATAAATAAGAGTTCCTGAATCATACATCACTCCACGTCTGCATACATTAGCTTTTCTTAAGCAATGAATACACACCCCTGCCAATGAGTCCATATGAAAATCCCTTATATAGGCTATTTTGATTAATTGGCTCAAATAAGATGTGAAGCGCCCTTAGATGACACTGTCATGAAGTGGCGCTATATAAATAAAGTTGAATTGAATTGAATTATGCAATCAGGTTTTAAAATGTGTTTACAGGTTGGTTGTAGACATCTTGTGACATAATTCAACATACCTACAATGCCATAGTGATTCATCGGTTAAGTTTACGAGGTTCCTAAATTGACAAAGTGGATATCATGTGACCTTAAAACAGTATTACAAAGTCATGATGCGAGGACAGGTGGATCTCATGTGTTGTTTAAAAATCCATACGGAGCT
Organism: Pseudomugil gertrudae; assembly: GCA_037177535.1. NCBI lineage: Eukaryota > Metazoa > Chordata > Actinopteri > Atheriniformes > Pseudomugilidae > Pseudomugil > Pseudomugil gertrudae. Next base: position 4,511,966 of record JBAMHV010000023.1, read on the forward strand.
AACATGAAGACTGTTCAGTAGGTTCCTCAGGCAGAGCCAATATTCAGTCATCAGTGCTTGTTTGTTGATGAACGTTAATGTACCTAGTCTTTTTAAACTAAAAGTCAGACCCAAATATGGTTATAGAAAAAAAAAAAACTGAACAGGTTTGACCTTTAAGCCTGCAGAGATGAGAGTGAGAACGTTGCGCTGGATAACATGAATTAATTTAAAAGATTACTTCTTTTTACACTGAATTTTTAGGGATAATTGTCCAAATTGCCACTTAGTGAAAATGATTAGTGCAGGTCAATATGTACAGTAGTTGAGAGGTCAGATAGTTTTAAGGAGAGGCCATTATCCAACATATCAGCAGGCTAAACAGTTATCTGTAGAACAGTCTTCACAGCTTTGTTAATGGGCTTTAACTGTATGTATTTTTACTCTCTTAGTTAATACTGAGTTTTAGATGTTTGTAAAGGTGTGTCAAAAGATTCCTTTCTTCTTTTATTTATTTATTTTTGTCTTGCCTTGGTCATGTTTTGTTTATTTTTCTGATACAGTGTGCATGAGGATGCATCCATCAGCCTTTGTGTCTGTGGATAGCCACGCATGCTGTAATGCAAACAGCAGGGAGATACTCACCGCTTCCTGCTTTTCCTGCATACAGAAGAGCAGTGAGCCACTCGGCTCAAGAGTAAGTCTCCACACAAGCAGAGCTGCATGCACATACATGTCGCACACCTCATCCATCTCATCCCCTGTCTCTGTTGGAGGCTTCATGCTTGTCCTCTGACGCTCACACTGAGACAAAGGCATGGACATATAAACAAGGAGACCCCCTTCTGTCTCCTTGTGGCACACACACAAACAGAGTTGGGCTTTACTCCACCTCCCCCTCGATAAATGTGATCATCGCTCCGTCCCCTTTGTACTCACCTAATGAAGGGCATGTCTAAATAAAGCCAAGGGAATGAAGGGCTCTGGTTTTCACTTCTCAGCAAGCCAATTAGCCCACTCTTATCTTATGCTGTACATTTTTCTTTGACCTCCTGCTGTGTAATCATGCCTGGTTTAGTTCTTGTTTTTCTCTGACATCCAATTGGTTTAAATTGGTAACTTATGATTGGAAATGTAAAATAAAGCAGCAGGAAACACATGCAGAAATAATTGTGACACAAACTTATGTGAACATATAAACAAAATGATTCCTTCCAACATTTATCTAGTGATGAAAAGCAATCATTTCTTTTCGGCCATTACTAAAAACATAATAACTTCTGGTTAGGGGTGTGTTTTAACAGCATGACTCAGGAGTTCAACCATAGCCTTTTATACTCCTGCAGGGGTCAATGTTTGGCTCCTTTTGTGTTTGGATCTATGTGCTGTGCAAGGGCACAGAATTCGAACTCACCCCGGCTATTCAGAGGGACCATAATCTTTCATTAATGAGCGTTCAATTTAGGTATTATTTATGATCAGGCCAAGGGATAGTGTGCCAGTACGGCCAGGTCACAGGAATGAATGAGACAATGTGGATAAAGCATAAAAGAGGAGGATAAAGAGACTGGAAAAGCTGATTATGAGGGTAGAGGTACAATAACAGTCTACACCCTACAATAAGGTCCAAGGATTAGAATATGGGGGGAAAACAAGGGTCTTATTTACATCACTGCACAGAGAAACCCAAAGCCTTGGGTGGGTATTAGAACAGGATATTTTATTGCAAACAAGTCTGCAGGCTGGACAGTCAGTTTGCTGTCAAATTATCTTCTGAATTCTGCAAGACAGTCTCTTGTGTATTGTTGGAAACAAGAAGAAGCAAGGAGAGAAAAATGTTGCTTATAGTATTTGGGTTTCTGTCTTTTTCTCCTGAGAATGCACAGCATGGCAAAAAAAATGGTAACCACAGGTAGAAACAAAAGGAGCTGCAGAGAAAGACGAGACGTTTTCATTTTTGTTTTTAATGCAGATTTTAACGTCTGTATGGTACGGTAAAATTACACTTGCAGGAAGCTGCATGTGCTTTAATCTTTTAGATTTTTTGTTCTTAAGTGCTAACGCGTACTGAGGCTGCCATCTAAAAGAACACCAAGATCCCTTCAACGCTTGCTCCACGAGGGTGTCTGTACTTGGTTTTTCAAATCCAGCTTTAACCATGCTAGAGACTCCTGGGATCACTCTTCTGTTGTCGGATATGTATGTCTATGCGTAACTTGAAATGAGCAGATGTGGCAAAAGAACAAGTTGGCAGAGATGGAAAGAGTGATACATCCGAAGCTGCACTGCTGAGATGTAAGATACTTAAGTAGCTGTATCCATTTTTTAAAAATAATTCCAATTAAAGTAAAAAAAAATTGTTTTTACTGACTATCTCTTCATTTGGATTCAGCCAAAAAGAGTTTGAGTCAAGAAAATTGTTCTTCATTGCATTTCCTTTTAGTTGAGCCAGAATAAACTTAAAATAGATTTAATAGAAATGTGTCTAAGAGTCAAAAGTTCAGGGTTTTTTTCAGTGTCGACAGAAGAGTAAAAATATTTTGAACACATTTTTCTTTGTTTATTTAATTGGGTAAATAACTCAAAGTAACAACCACACTTCTCGTGTAAGATCTAGATTACAATAAAACTATTTTGTTCCTAAAATGCTTCATGTAAAGTATCAATTATCTGTGACGTGACATAAACCAGAAATACTATCAAGTGTCCACTCCTCATCTTAAGCTTTACCAAACACCATGTGAAATGTAAAAAAGTGATACTGTGGGTATCAAACTCTGGACTGTGGTACAGGTGTTGGTGTAGTAGTGTCACACCTGTCATCATGTAGCAGGATGTGAAATATAAACCTTAACTCAAAGCGAGATTTAGTTGCTGTATATATGAACTGATATTATTTAGAAAAGATTATTCTTTACATTTGTGCCTCGTGTTTACATAAATTAGTTTAATAAACATTTCTGTAAATGTGTCAGTGTTAGCTAAAAAAGCTATTTTTCAACTAACGTCATTGGTCAAGATGTAAAATGCTAACATGCGGGTGTGGTTTTAGGTACTGAGTCGATATTTTTAGAAATAGTCTTCCATGAGAAAAAGTTTTCACATATTTAAAATGTAATGGACCCAAAAACCAGGTTGTCCTGGCTCGGGATGTCAGCACCGCTCCTTTCTTTACATGTCATAGCTAGACCTAGCTACGGTGTTGCTGATGCTAACAAAGCTTTTTGCATATTTACATATAAATCTACGTTAGCTTGCTGATTATGCAGTATAATACAACATAAAACAACGCTTTAGCTATAAAAAGAATATTGTCAGATGATTCTGGAGTAGACTAATTTGAGCTTGAGTTGACAACATTGACAATGAACCTAAAAATGTTCATATGTCGCTTTTTTCATTTAACTTCTGTCAAGTTTTGTGTGGATGTAGTTTTATTTGGAGCACAAAAAAGGAAAAATTACCTTTAACCTTTGTCATAAAATGCTATTTGTTTTTCATCTCTGTATGAGCCAAACATTTAATTTACATACTTATGTTTGGGTCTTCAAACACTTAAAAAGCTAAATGAAGGTGAACAAGCTACGCTGGAAGCGGAGAGCGAGAAGAGGCATTGACTTTAGTAACAAACAGCAGCAAATACAACACAGTGAAAGCACAAAGAAAACAGGTGAAGAAGATGAAATCTAAAAACATTTTATTGATGACAGGACAAATTTAGAATAGACTATATGAAAAATCTTAGTTAAATTTGAGTGTTTTCCCAACTCAGTTTCTTAGTTTTTTTCCCATTTGCTGGACACAGCAGCAGTAGAAACAGTCTCAGAGAGGTGGCAGCTTTTATCTTTCCACTTACTAAATTATTTTCTAGCCCTCTTTTTCCTCCAACCTTCTACTCAGTCTTTCTCTATCTGGTGACAACCATGCCATTACTGCGCCTCTCTGGTGACTGACAGCTTCCTCAAATGGAAGTGTATTGGCTGGCCGGTCCCTGACAGATTTGTCTCCCTCCCACCTCCATAACTATGTCTCCCATTGTTTGATGAGTATCTGTCCAAAGGTGGACACTCAAAACACACGCTCAGCCACTCAATTGGTATTTGTGAGTGGCATTTCTCTGACACTATAAAGAAGAATCCAAAAAAATTCATTAAAATCGGTTTTTCCATTTAGGTAAGATGCACTCCAGCTCACAGTGGGCACGTTCAATCGGACTGCATAATGCCTCAGCAGTCCAGAAGAAACCTCACACACTGAACCTGCCAATCTGAAGATAATGCCAGTCTGAGCTGAATTTAGTTTGCTGGGCGGTTTCACTGTTATGTTTTAAAGGAGATATTGTAAATCTACTCCACCCTATCATCAGCGTCCTCTTTAACCAGGAATTTTATTTTTCATATAAAGTTTGACTCAAGATTTTTTAAGTATTTAGTCCAAGAAAGAAAAGAAACAAGGAAAGAAGATCTTAATCTTTAACGGGCTCCTAAAACCCAAAATTCCCAGATGATGCTTTCAGGGTTGATCTGAATCAGTGGCTGGAATGAAAGAAAAAAGCATCCATATCGTCTCATACGTGCATTTATTGTGCAGCATGAAACTCCTGCAAGAGCATTACAGCTTCAGAAAATGAGTTTGCCCCTTCACTCCACATCTGCCCTATGCAGTGTTTCCAATTCATATTGTAGAAACGGAGCTGAGATAAAACTAATACAGGCCGCTTTAGGTTTATGAATGGGCCACTAAATCTGAGTAAAAGTCTTCCATTTGAGTTACACATATACTTTTCACATGTTCCTCATCACAGTATGGAAGTACAGGAAAAAAGCGGCAAACCATTAATAATCCAATAAATAAAAAGTCTTCGCACATATCCCATGCTGCAATTAAAGCCTGCTGAGGAAGGTTATGACTTATTGATCGTACATGTCAAAATATTCACTTCCCATAGCTGCAGCATACTTTCTATTGGAATTTCACATTCTACGTGGTTTCAGCAGACACAGCAGCACGGTGATGGATGGGCCAAGGCACTGCAAGGTGCATTCAGACAAGTCCCTCAAACGTCCCTGCCTAATGACACTGCGAAGAGGGTTGAGGCTGGACCATCCATCAGAGGTCCCGTGCCCATCACTGTCCATGGTGAGGTCACACCTTCACCATGCAACGCGGGGCTCCACCATCCTAAACCCATCCTCCATCTTCTGTTATCAGTGACCTGTTGGCTCCACCGTAAAGCTGTCTCTCTGTTTATTAGAGCAAGCATCCCTCCACACCCCCAAGCTGTCAATGATTACTGTTGCTTAATATTTCCGAGTAAGGAACCTTTAAACTATCCGGTACTGGTTGTAAATGCTTTACAACTCTGCAGATTCTTCCCAGATATTCACAACATTTAGTCTTTGATAAGACTTTAGAAAGTAACTAAACATTTTAGGAGAGCATGCTTTACATCTAAGGATGCACACACACACACACACATATTTAAGCAATGCATCAAATAAGAAATAACCAGTGAAACTACCTCACTTTAATTATTGAATTTTGAGGAAAAGTCAAGCTTTGGGCATTTTTTCCTGTTTATTCACCAGCAGTGCTGAGAAAAGACTCTTCTGCATCATAATGCAGCTTTAAAAGTCAGTGAACAACCCACGTATTCACCTAAACCACAGCTACCCAGTTCCATAGGCCTAAAAAACCACCCAAAATATATACAACTTACTTCTGATCCATATTCAGTTTAATGAAATGTTAAAACAGGGGCTGAAAATTAAAATGACTTAGACAAAACATCCAGAGAGTTGTATATTAAGCAGCTACTGGTTGGTTTTTCAACATGTTTCTACAGGTAGAAGTGGGCTTAAAAGACACACCATGACACTATAATCCTGTAAAACAACTAAAGATGATTATTAATTAATAACATTTTAAAAAAAACAAGTAAAATAAAAAACATGTCTTAACTTTAACACAATCTACTCTTATCATTCATAGGAATAGATATAAAATGTTTATATTCCAGCTTTTATTCATACATCCCTTTTATCGCTCTTTAAACTGATCATTTGCTCTCTTTTATACTTTGCATTAGGCACTTCGTCCTTGTCTGCCTCACTATTAACACAAAACAACGGTAAACTAAACATTGAGCTGAGGAAGATGGAGGCGAAGAGCGGGAGAGACTCATGAGTCTGCAGGTAGTTTAACTGCTGCCTTGCCTTTTTCGCTGAAGGTCACAGCCATCCCTCACTCTGTCACCAGCAGCAGCACCACGACCGGTGAAGCACCTGTGATTGACATCCAATCAACTGACTTTCTACATGCCAGAACTCACAGGTGCAACAGTGCCACAGAAAAGCATATGTGAATGTACACACACAACTGTATCGTCAGTGTCCCAGCATGCTTGACAGCACGCACGCCTCCTATGCAGCGTTTCCTTCATATATCAGATAGCTCTGCATTCGCCATCATCTGACAAGACGCACACTGCTTCTCCTCTTCCTCACGCAGACATCGCAGCAGGTGCAAAGCAACTCGTTTCACCATCACATCACAATGGGTTATCCTCATCCACCTGCCATGGAAAATAAAGCTTCTATACATGGAAGTTGACTTTGTATAATCAAGTTGAATTTGCTCAGCGTCAGCTGCTTCATTCAGATGTGAGATTACAGCCACGGCGTGGCAGCTGTGGCTCGGGAGAATATACGAGTCCTTGAATCTAATAGTGGTATAGTTAGTCTGACACCGTGAAACCATTACTATAACTGACTGTTCTGTGGGTGCATAATGTGGCTCGTCTTGTAGCAGACGCTACGTTCATGCTAGTCTTGTAGCGGTATCATATATGTTAACTACATGAATCTTTACTTTTATCAAACATCAAAATGAAAAGCAGGGTAGCACATAATTAGGTATTTGTGGGGGGTAAAATTAATATTGCACAGTTTGAAACACAAAGCTTAATTTGTGCACTTTCAATGACAGCTATGACTTCAGCAAACTAATGAAGCTCATCCTAAACATCTAATTAATTAGCTTTCTTTGTGCGATTCATTCCTAGAAGGATTCTCAGCATTATGTTGACTTTATTTAAACTATTGCCATGCTACAGCGGGGAAACCATACTGGCATCCTTTATGCAATTACCACAGTCTGGCTATTCTTACCAGCTACATCAGGATTCTTTTATGATGCAGATCAGAGCCAGAAACATCCCTCTGATGCATTGTCCTGGAAAGGAGAGTGTTGTCATTGGAAGGAAAAAGGGCAGGAAGAACTATGCCAAGCTGGGCTGGTGGGATGAGAAAAAAAAGGGCTAAGACTTCTTAAAAGCAAGACACCAGAAGGCACTCGCCTTTTCCATTTATGTCGCAGATGGGGGGCACAAAGCAGCCTCCTTGCTTCCTCTTCTTTCTGTGCTTTCTCTTCAGAAACATCCTATTAACTCCATCACTTTGTTTTTTATTTGGTGTTTTTGTTATCTTTGGGGGGGAAGACAAGTTTTTATGCCGTCTTCACTTTTATTGAAAGTGAAGACGAGATGAAGAGAATGAATCAAATGCAGTCTTGGATGTGATTCAGTTGTGTAGGAGGTATATAAAAACAGGAATACAACACATTACAGCTCTGTGGTATATCAGGGACAGCTCTGCTCTCTCGAAATATACATTTCTCAGGGGTAAAAGAAAAGAAATGCTTTGATTGGTTTTAAATACAGCCTGGGTCGACAACTGACAGCAAAGTATAAAAGAGAAACTTGGGGAAAAATGATTAGCATGAGGACATATCCATCCTCCATCTTTCTCAAAGCCTGGCTTCTGATTTTGTGATAGTATCAAGTTATCAACTGTGAGCCTTATGCTTATGGGGCCATTCATATGGGACAATTTAGCAATTTTCATAATAATTACATGAAAATAATGTTTATAAAAATGGCAAAAGTGCTTCATTTATGCATGAAAGTAATGCATTACTTTCATGTAATGCATTACTTTACTGTGTAGCAAGTTTGAGTTCAGACAGAATGATGTTTGCTCCAATGTGGAAATACTGATAAGAATAAAGACATGGCTGCTGCCTATAGGGGCACTAGTTCAGAGGAAATAGCATGTAAGGTTGCAAAGGTTTAAGAGTTTGCTGGGGATATGTGTCTTAACATTAGGACGATGCTTACGTGCAGCAAGGTGTGAAACAGCAGATAATAAGGACAAAAGAGTCATATCCAAAAAATATGCATAAATTATAATCCTTTTACCAGTAACCTCAAATGAATGGACCGACCCGAAATAACTCCCAAACTGAGGGTACTGCTAAGTGAAACTTTTTATGTAAAACACAACAAAAAGCACATTTTAATTAATGGAAACTGGTTTAACAGTAACCCTAGTTGGCACTCGGTGTGTGTGTGTGTGTGTGTGTGTGTGTGTGTGGCATTTAATGAAATTGCAGCAGCATATCATAACGAGAGAGGCTGTTCCTGATTTGAAGCCTCTGGTCTCACACTGCTCAAGGTCATTAGTGCTAATGCCATGGTTTTTGCCATCTGCTGAGATTGTTTACACTTGCCTGGATAATTAGCTCTTAATTAGGAGTAGATGGTGGGGAGTATATCTGTCTGTGCGTGTTTAAGTGTGTATAGGTGTCTAAAAGATGGCATGTGTGTTGCTGCTTTGAGTAAATATATGACCACTACTACGAGAAACAGGTTGATTTAAGCATTTATAGATTTGCTGCAGAGATGGAGAGACTTGGAATTGGAGCACGCGTGGTGAAATCAAAAGTATTAATATATGTGGGGGAGGGGGGGTTTATCATGGCAGTAACAATGTCATTTACTTGTTTGCTGCACATAATCAAAAACAGGATATGGGAAAAGCTTTAGAAGTTGAGTCAAAATGGTAAAAATCTTTCTTTTATCACACTCTTCATTTGTATTTCGCCTCAGAACAAATATTCAAACTTTAAAACAATTTAATTAAAATTCTGTGACTGATGTTTTTCATCGGCACTAAATCTGTAATCTCCAAAACTAACAGCTTTTCTGTAACCATTGACAACGACAAAATCTCCCCCTCCTCTCAGGTAAAGAGTCTGGGTGTCATCCTCGATAGCCACCTTTCTTTTCACGCCCACATT
>JBAMHV010000023.1:4530584-4545311 GCA_037177535.1 Pseudomugil gertrudae
TTTACTATAAATGTCAACGTATCAGATTCATGAATTTGATTACCTGGAAGTCCACGACCTTATTTGGCAGACCCACAAAAGAAAATAAAGATATATGCAGCATCAGGAAGGAATAAATGTACATTTTCTACATTCCTGAAGACTTAAAAGTGCACAAAAACATGTATTAAAGGACTACATGTTTTTGTGCACTTCTAAGTGTTTAGGAATGCAGAAAATGTACATTTATTCCCTCCTGATGCTGCGCATATATCTTTATATTCTTTTTGGTCAGATTTTTCAGTTAGTTTAACTTTCTCCATCTTTATCTATTACGTCACAGTATATTATATTATATTATACATACATATATATTATACATGCATCATCTGTTTGGGTAGTTTCTAGAGTTGTGGCATCTGAGAATGAGGTAAATTTTAACTTTCATGCATTTGAGGTTTACGTTTGCTGCACAAGCACTTCTGCAGTGATCCAAACACCTTTAACGGCTTCGTAGGACTCCCTGGAGAGCCAGACAAACGTTGGTGTGGTCGCATCTCTCTTGGAGGCTTTTTAGATGAAGAATGTGGTTTCCTTAGTGGAAGGAACTCCGCAGCTGAACACTCCTCGCTGAATGGAACAGACTCGCGCTCTGAATGCTAACATGCGTTCCCGGACCAGCTGTCAGATCACAGAGCACAGAAGTTCAGGTAGCAGCACACAGCGGGCGCGTGACCTCATTCATGGTATAAACAGTAAAAAACTATCTTTTTTTGGCTGCAACGTGAGGGCATTTTTTGATGGTTTAGATTTTTTAACAGATTAATATATATATGATTTGTGTGCACGATGTTGCAGGATCATTTAACACTGCATGGGACATTACTGCTCTACCTCCTGTCACACCATCACAAACTGTCTCTTCCCAAGCTTGGACTTGACTTTCTAATGGTGTTCCATTTTCCCCTCTTTTTTAATGTCTCTTACCCATGTCGTGTCTCCAACGTGCCCCCCTGCCCCCTACTTTTCTGGCGTTTCTATTTTAGGAGCAGATTTGCTCTGTTCGATCACACTGTCTGTTTGCAGCTCCTCCAGATAACAAGGGGAAACCAAATCTGTCTGTGTGTACAATATCTAGCAGTGCATACGTGCAGGTCTGTGCATGAATGAGTGTGGAGTACAAGTGGGTGTCTGTCCCTTTGTGTTACGTGACTATATACACAACCTACACATCCCAAATTCTGAAAAAAAAAAGAAACAGACCAAGACAGAGTGTTTCCAGATGGAGACACTAAACCACTGTCAACCACAGAACCCACACACACACATAAACACACTGAATGGAAGCCTGTCCTGCTGGGGCGAAGCATTTCTCAGTCTCGCTGTGTTTATCTACAGTGACGACTTTCTGGGCCAGGCTTTTGTTTCACTGTTTATCTGAACCCCAGGTTTTGAAAGCAGCAGCACTGTGATTTAGTCTCTCGGTTTCCTTTTATGGACTGTTGGTATGAAGCTGCATGGAAAGCGGTTTGGAGAGGAATGAAGTGGAGGCTACGCTTAGAAATGAATGTTTTGTCCAAGGTCTCTCCAAGGTCTTATCATTCAAAACTCATCAGAGCCTGACAAGTACTGATGGGACAAGCAATTACGTGGTTTTTTTAAACAGCCTTAAAAACGTCTTACAATTTAAATAAGGACAAAATACATATTTTAAATATTGCAGCTCTGGAAGTAGTCCACTGTGGCATGTGAGCTTTTTTAAAGATTGTAGGGATTTTTAGAATGTATCTAAGTCTTTATTTGCTAGTTGCTTCCGCTATTGCTTTTACTTAATTAAATCCATCTTACCCCCCCAAAGCATGGTCGATTCCCCCGATATCCCCCGTTATTCTGCACCTCTTTTTGTTCTTTTTAAGGTTATTAAAATCTATTTTAACTACATATTCTGTTTAAAAAGATGCCTCATGTTTAAACTTCTGCCCTTTTGCTGTTAGAACACATATAAGCGGTTTTCTCAGCTCCTGTCTCTCTTATAGGCGGTATTTGTGCAGGTTTTGTTCTGCAGTGGATCACAGCATCAGCTCTCAATCTTCCTGAAGGTGTTTTTGTTGTGAAACAGGAATTTGATCCGTTTTTCAGGCTTTGGTTTTCCTCTTTGTGTTTGGTCCTACAGACCTCTACTCAACCCCCATGGTTTGTTAACCACTGCTTCAAAATAACATTACAAACCACCTGAAAGCACTTTGCAAGGCGAATCTCGCTTTGTGGGCTACAAATGTTTAAATTTTCTTTGGTAGAGTACAAAGTAACTGCTGAGAGAAGGAAATGGCTGCTGATTGTGAAATGAGTATGTTGTTATTGTATAAAGGTTTGAAATGAGCATCCTCCGGCCCTTTTCTAAAGATGATTTTCTAAAAGCCATTACATGATACCACTTGCCTTTCTTTACTGTAGACTTTTTCTAAATACTAACATCTTAATCATCCAATATTTCTTAAAACATCCAACAGATTTCATCATCTTAACTTTGAACTGCATCTTCCACTGGGTAGCTACAATCTTAACAGAAAAACTGGTGTATTTCTTTGTGTTATAGTTTCCTAGCCTTTTTCTTTTTCTCCAACCTCTCTCCTCTTCCCTTCTCTACCACAGAAACTCGTGGTTTGTAAATGTTGAGGTTGTATTTTTTTTTTCTTTGAGTGCCAGATTTGGGTCAAGGTCAGTCCCAAGAAAGGTAAATGCAAGGACAAGCCATAGTATACTGCCGCCTGGAATAAGGAGTTTTAATAATTTCCCCCTTTGCATTTAAAAAAAAGCCAGTGATGAACCAGATTTATTAATATGGCATATGACAACTGTAAAATGTTAATAATTGAACAAAGTGGAGCAACAATGCATATTGCAGAGGAGAAAAATCCGAACAGCTGCTCCCATCATCAGTGGATGCTAGGCTCACTCTGTTCTTGGGGAGCTTTGCTAAGCTTACAGCCCATTTCGCTCTGTTTCACTTTAACAAAGCGGATGTCCTGAAAATCCACCCCACCCTTCACTCCACACCATCCACAGGCCTAGTTTAAAGCCCCTACACTGACTAAGACCCCGTCTGAAACACACATTCTTGCTAATCCGTTTGTTTTTTGGCTTTGCTGCTCCTTAGCTAAACTCAAAACATACAAGTGCTTTAACCTTTACTTTAGGCTTCGGTCTGGCTCCTTGCCTCGTCCAGTAGCTGAATATATGATAGTGACAGCTTCCATATGGCGCCTAAAGCCTAGCTTCCATGAGATCTGTAGCCATCTTTGTGCCAATGTGGACTTCTATCATTCCTCATCAAACTGGGATGGTAAATTATTTCAAACATTAAATCCTCAGAGCGCTATCTATGTGTATACATCAGCATGTGGCAAAGCTGCCAGTTTCTTTGGCTTCAGGCTACAATCCTTCAGTATCTGAAGCCGCAGGTGATTTGAGCAAACTGGAGCAAAAAACACAGGCAAGCAAGACATGAACAACCTGCTGCGTTATTAGGGGAATATTTGGAGTTCTTTTATTGAAATAAAAACTCATTTCATAGTCATTTTTGAGCTGGAATGCATGACTATGGTGGAGTGGGAGCTTACCCTTGGGAAAACATTCAGTGTCATTGAGTAGACAGAACATTGAGGTGGTTTTATTCATTCAAAGCATATAAAAAAGCCTGTGGTCAGTTCGTAAAGTTTATATTTTCCTTTGAAATTTCAGGCTTCAAAGGCATTTTACATACAAAATATAACCTCCTTTTAAAAATTAACACAAAGAAAGGATTTGAGTTCTGGCTGCATTACAAGTTTAAATCCTTTTGCCACTTGGGAGTGTGTAAAATTGATGTGGGCACTTTGAGAAACAGAGGGACATGGAATGTGAAAAGAGTTATGGAAAACAAAAGGATTGACCTCTTCTCTGAGTCCTTGTTAGTGAGGGCCAATAACCTTGCAGCTCCTCCATCCCACACTGCTGAAACCTTGGCAAGCCCAGAATGGGAAGCTGGCACCACATCCACAACACAAGAAGCACATTCCAGCGCTCCTCTTTCCGTTTAGTCTAATGAATATGCAAGCCAAAAGGAATCTTTACTGTAATGTCCAAGGCCTCTCCACCTTATCTAAACACCAGGGAGTGTGCAGAGGTGTAAAAGTCAAATCAACACATGAGGATAAGAAGCTAAATGGAAACTGAAAAGGTGCCTGAGGGAGACTTCGTCTGCCCAGTGATGTATTTAATCAACCCTGTTAGAGCTCTGTTACTAAACTACAGCCACATAGGTGAAGTTGTCTGTGTCAATCTTAACTTTTCCAGATTAAAGCTACAGCTGAACTCACAACTCTGAGCAGCACATCTGGTCTGCTTCCTCTAATGTAAATGTTCCCCCAATATGTAACAAATACATGTTTCATGCTCATTGCAGTTACATTTGCACTCCAGGATAACAGATAAATGCACAGGAGATCATGCAAAGTTACCTAAATAGGATGAGAAGGATTTACCTCTTAAGCTATGTCAGCTGCCGCCATCCTTCATTCCGTCACGTTTATTTTATCCCATCATCTGAGAGGTAAATAAGACTCCCCCAGGCAGCTATTTACATTTTCACAAATCGTTAATCCTTTTCTCCAATTCTGCAAGGGTGATATGCAGGTTATCTGTGACTGAATCATCTTCACATGTGGGACAAAACTGAGGCGAAGAGGTTTCACAAGTTTTTTTTTGAGCTCCGTGGTTGCCCAAAACACTTAAGATCGTTATTACAGGCACTTAACCACAGGACCCATCAGTGTTTGCTACGACCTCTAAGGCACATGTTGTGGTATCAGTAAGGTATCATCATCTGCTCTCGGTCAGCAACGCGTACCGCCACCATGTTTGACGCATTGTGGCGATCAGAGTGTGGATGAAGGGGTTTTGGAGGCGACTACAAAAGCTTCTGGGGTGTGCTTATTAGGTATGTCTTTGTGAAGTCCTTGAGGACTCTTTAACGAGACTCTGCTAAAACATAACTGCATCGAATAATAGCACACGTGACATCCAAAGAGGATTTCTCAGACCTTTCTTCTTATTTAAACACAATAATACATTCGCCTAAGAGAAGGCGTGAGCCATCAAGAGGGTCAAGCAATGCAGTTGGTGTTGGAAGGTCGAGATAGGTGTGCTGAATATGCACTATTCCTGCACTGCAGTCAAGGCTTTGAAGTGTAATACTGACCTCTACCCCGACCTTAATCGACCTAATGTTAAAAAAAAAGAAGTGGGTTCAGCTTCTCGGGCCACGGTGTGGGTAAACGGACATTTACGTACGAGCTAGCTATTAGTGAGTTTGCTTTTTGTGCTACTACTGTGAACACACATAACAGAAATATGAAGAAGTGTTTTAAGGGCATCTTACATTGAGATCTGCAATTTATAGAAGCACACACTTGCTACACACCTGTCTCGACCCTCTCTTCTACGAGTCACCCATTGAATCATTCATCAGCATTAGCACTCTACACACACGTTTTAACCTAAAGGGGATATAAAGGAAGCACACGCATGCACACACATTTACCATCCTCACAATTACTCTGCAGCCAAGAAAACGGGCTGATGAAAGAGGATGTTAGCGAAGCAGAGGACGCGGTTTCTTGCCAAGCAGTTGAGTGGCACCAGTGACTCAAGCTTTTTTTTTTTTTCTTTCCCTAATGTCAGCGAGCCGAGATGCTTCAGAATTTGATTATTTCCTGCTGGTCTCCCTTCCATTCACTTGTTCAATTTTCTCTTTTCATCAGTAACTTTCTACGTGTTTCTGTGGCGCTATTATTCCATCTCCTTTGGTTGTATCAAACTGCCTTCACTCTTCCTTCTTTCTTCTCGCCTATTAACCCCCTCCCCCCTCCCCGTTAAACTTTATACATCCCTTTTTTTCTCCTTAGGGCTTCTCTTTCTTGCTTTCCATATTCTTCTAGCTTATCCTCCAGTTTCTGATAAAAAAGTAATAAGACTCCTAATGGCTTCAATTTCCTTCCCTCTCCTCTCCACTGTGTACTGCATTCCTGAAGATAGCCTTTGTTGCTAAAACAAAGGGCAAATGCAGATGTGTGTGTGTGTGTGTGCACCTGTATGTGGGGAGGGATTGATACTCTGAATCTCTTTTGTGTGTGTGCTTGTCTTTTTTTTTAACAATTATATATTTATTTGTACTCTTCTCCCGAGACACCACCTCACCACTTATTTCAGGGGTTTAATTGACTAGTGAAAGATGCTGCTCTTTGCTTCAGTGCTATATGTACCCATAACCCCCCTCGGGCCAGGCTTGGGGCTTGCCTGAGGTTATAAAATTTTCACAAAAACTTGTGTATGTGCTCAGCAATGGAGTAAGTGTGAATAAAAGTCTTGAAATGTGCTTCTGTAAGTGTGTGTGAGAGAAAACCACTGAAGGTCAGTGTCTTGCTCAACTCTTCGCCTCCCCTTCCAGGTACAATAGATCCACTTTTAATCTCCTGTCTTATCATCCACTGTTGCATGAAAAACGACTCGGTATGGGTCTGATGTGGTGCTGTGGTCCTTGACTCGTAGCTGCGTTGGGTTCTAGCCACAAGAACCCATATAGGGTCATGAAAGGGAAACCAAATGTATCACAACAGTAATATCTGTGTGAAATACAATATTTAGCTTTTTTAATCCTTTTATTTATCTGTCTACAATGTTCTATATTAAATCTGTCTTGTTACATCTCATCTGGACTGATGGACTTAGTGGGATGCTTTTTGTTTCCCCTGAGGGATCTTGAGTTGTTTTGTGTGATTATGTCTGCATGCCATTCAGGGATTATTACTGTGATTAATCACACAGATTGTCAGAAGTCATTGTTGGCAGATGAATAACACAATTCTTTTTCTTGGATTGATGAACGACCGGCAAGAATCTGCAAATGTGAGCGAGGGAGAAATGAGACGGTGGGCCGGGAGGGTACGAGACACCATCAGTGTTATTGATAAAGCTGCTTTTAGTGAACGCATAAAAGATTTTATGAGGAGGGGAAATGGATAGCTGTGCAAGCTTACGGATATAAAAAAATGGAGAAGGAGTAATCCCATTTTTATGTAATTTGACATGAATATGACGGTGACGTCTTAAAAGGAAGAAAACATGACAACAAAAAATAAAAGCATCATAATAAAGGATAATGAGTGTAGCTGTGTTGTTTTCAGGCACAGCCAGGAGGTGTTTGTTAGGAGGCACTTGATGGACAAGGGTCCCATTTCCTTGTAACTCACTTCTCAGATCATTTCCAATATTGCACCTTCATAAAAGATGCAGAACGACCCATGCTGGTTCTCAGAATCCCAACTGTAACGTACGAATGTAAAGTCAACGTGCTCTGACAGGACTTGTCCTGTGATTTCCTCTCTTATTATGAAATGATTCTGTGGGATGAAGAGTGTTGAGTGTTGTGTTTCCATGGCTGTAGCACATGAGGTGGGACACAGACAAAAAAATCTAATTACAGAATGTGTTTTACAGAATATAATTATTTCATTGATACCTCACATCTTTTACCAGTAACACCACTTATTGATCATTCAGCAAAACAAGCAGACAGTTTTGTTAATTGTGTTACATCATTCATTACAAGCAGAGTAATAAAATGCATGGAGACAATGACATTGTCGATTCACATCAGAAATAGAGGCACAAATTGACTTTCATAAAGCTTTGTTGACAGAAATGGGATCTAAATAAGAGTGTATTCAAACCAGTACAGACCACAAGCCTCTGCACAAATTGGGACTCACATTCTACCGAAACCTACTGAATGTGTTCCCACTCCTGCCAGAAGGGGCGCTAGTAGCACAGCTTCCCAGCAGCTGTGATATAATCTCCTCTGACCATCTATCAGTGTTTTTACCTTGTTCACATTTCATATCTGACCACAAGCAATTTCTTCTACACGCACAGATGTTTTGGAAGCATTTATCCACCCTGCACCATAATTTTATACCAAACTAATGCAGAAAATGGAAATTCAAATCCACTTCCTGTATTTGCTCCACTTGAAGCTTAGCAGCATGGTGTCGCAGAGGTTAGCACTATGGCCTCACAGCAAGAAGGTCACTGGTTTGAGCCTAGGCTGGAGACGCCTTTCTGTGGCCTGAAAGTGGCCTTTCTGTGTGGAGTTTGCATGTTCTCCCCATGTATGCGCAGGTTCTCTCCGGGTACTCAGGCTTCCTCCCACCCAAGACATACATGTTAGGTTAATAGCTATGGTTGAAACGACTGCTTATCATATGTAAGTTGCTTTGGATAAATATATGACTGTATAATAGAAAAGAACAAGACCCGGATTTGTCGGTGGACTGAGTCTACTTCTTTGATCTGACTTAAGAGTCCATTTGTGCATTCACAAACAAATTGCACTTTCTGAGTAAACAGACTTGGATTCAAACAAAAAAGGCTGGTGTGAACGGGTCCATAGCTACAGCTAAAAATGTACCACCTTGGATTCAACAACACGAAGGAGGAGTAGGATTCCTTTTAAATGACTCAAACAGGATCTTTTTTTAAAAAAAATCAACAGCAAGGAAGCTAATTGATTTATATTTTCAATTTGGTTTAAATCAGGTTTAAATCCTATTTGAAAGACATGGATTATGTTGTTTAAGTTGGCAATTATCTACTTAGACAAAAATGATATCTGGAGTTCCCCTAGGCGCCATCTTGGGTCAGTTTCTTTTTTTAAAAAATTATTTTTACTTGGTTTTAAATCTTCTATTTTAAATCCCATTTATTTTTCTTTAGTTTTATTTCTCCTCCTAAATGTTTCTCTAGCACTTTGCTTTTAATGTCGTGTCTCATCTTGCCTTGGCTGAAAAAGAGCTAGCTAACAAACACTTCAAAAAGTTACCGACTATTTCTATCATCACGAAAGATGTACAAAGCAGAGCTAATGACAACAAAGATTTATATTTATTAAATAGATCGTCCCGCCATTACTGAATAAAAACTAACTAGAGAAAAAAAATCCCATAAAACAGCAGGAGTCCTGCTTCCCAAAGACACATGAGCAGAAGCTGAAGATGTATTGGGATAAAACAGGAACTTCAGCTGGACATTCATGCCAAAGTTATTGCAAGTACTGCACCACTTTAGCTAATTGTCTCACAGACATTTTAAGAAGTTAAGATGAATAGATGTAGCTCACAATTCAGTTTTATATGCCATATAAAATCATATTATTGTTTAATTGTCACTTTACTAAAACAGTCCATACATTTAGCACGGGGTAAGGCTTGGTAAATGAGTGGTAACTTGTTTCTGCAAGAAGACAAATGTGATGGCACTCACCCTTACATAGAAAATGCTGAGCTTATGATTTCATTTCATATACCAGTTCAGAATTTTTTAATCAAAGGAAATTTACTGTAAAGACAGAGATAAAATGACAATATTTTCAGAAATAAAAGGGAGCGAATTGCTTTAGTGAAATTATTTTACTTTATAGTAACGCTTTTGTCATTTTTTCTCATTAAAACCTTTTAATCTAACAATTCTGTGATTTAGTTCTCTGACTGCATTCTGCTTTTAGGCTAACTTCTGTTATTTTTGCATGTAGTGCAAAAAAAAAAAAGAGTTAGACATTGGTTCTCTTTTTAAATTCATTTGTTAGTTTTTAATCAAAACACAACAAAAATACTGTATTTTCTCAGCATACTGGAGACTTTTAGTGACCAGAGACGCCTTAAAAAAAACTTTATTTAATCTTCCCACCAAAAGTTTTGAAATATTTCTGGCTTTTGGTTTTAGTTGCATTAGGAATGTTGACGAGCTCTTTGAGCTTTTCCTCTGCGGAGAAGTGTCTTCAAAACTTTTCCTGCCACACACAACACAAAGTGCTTTACATGATAAAATTAGGTAAATAAAAATACACAAAAAGACATGCTATGTTGGTCCCCCCAACCATTACAATCACCGGCACTCAGACATCGGCACACACAAAGACAGACAATCCCACCCCCAATATGACTCCCTAACTCAAGTCTCGTTAACTGAAACTAGTAATATATTGGAGAATAAATAAATAAATAAAGACTAAAAGAAGTAAAAACATTTGGCTTGGCACTAATGTTGATGTGAGGAAACGGTATTATTGTTTCAGATACAGACCACAAAGAACTGGCCGCATACAATCTGTTAGAAAACATCTAAAAAACTTAACACATCAGACATGTCAGCATCATTAACACCATTAATAACCTCACTCTACTAAAAACGTTACCATTGATGTGTCCTCGCTTTTAACTTGAAGGTGTAAATATGGTGATTAACTATTGGATTTTTATGTAATGCCTTTATTATGCTTGTTTTAACTGTACACTTTTATCAACAGTAGTTGTTGTATCTATTTTTTACTGTCTTCTATAATTGTGTCATTCACTGTATAATATTTATTATTTTATTGCTGTTTTTAGGGAGACAATTTTACCATCAGTCCTGAGACAACGAATGAAAAACAGCCTTTTAGCTAATTCTGGTTTATTGGTAGCAATGCTATTAATTAATGTACATTGTCCCTGTCAAATAAACCAACAAATACAAATAAATAAATAAAATTGTATGTTTATCTCTTTTATTTTTATATTTTTAAATATGCAGTGCAAGAGCATGGTGCAAGATCCTAATCTGTTGTTTTTGACACAGTGCTTTTAGTGAATTTTAACAGCACATATGTATGGCTCAATGTCTTCACAAACAGTCTCCCGTTGTGATTCCACGTCTCAACACCTACAAGATGTATGAATCACACTTTGCAACGTTATGCTGGTGTGTGTGCAATCGCTTAAAAACACTTTGGCCACAAGAGCAGCATTGCAAAAGAGATCTTGCCCCACTTTTAATTATTTCATATCATTTTTATTTCTGTCTGAGCACACTCCCGGGTGAGGCAGGCCTTGGAAATGCTGTGCCTTCACTCACCCCTTTAAACCACTGGTCTGTCAACTGCCCTCCTAAAATGAGCTGAGAATGCGTGGGCGGAGAGGAAAAGAGGCTGTGAGTAAGAAAGAGAAAGATGGAAAGAGAGGAGATATTAACTGTGACAGGGCAGAGATATTGAGAGCCCGCCAATGATCCCACGGCATCTGACAGAAGGTGTGGGGGTGAGGTAATGGCTTGATGCTGACATCTAGAGATGGAAGTAGAGAGGTAGATGAAGGGCTAATGCCTATAGATTGTGACCTCTGGGGAGTGAGATTTTCCTCAGGCCTCTAAAAGCTTGAAGTTCCAGCTAAGACGGGAGTACCATCAGATCCCAGATAGGTTTGCGTGGCTAAGTGGACTTGACAACCCCCAGCAGTGAGGTCTCCCTGCAGACACACGACTCCATCGGAACACTGTTTAGCGTGTCCAAGAGACTTTCTGCAGGGTTTTGTCTATTTCCATCTGTCTCCTTCTTCTCCTCTTGTGTGATTCTCATCATTAAAAGGTAGCAAACGTGAGCTGTATGTAGGCAGTTTCATTAGGAATAGGTTAAGTAGGCTCTTATACACATTCTGGTGCAAACCACACAAGGTTTTGACACCAAAGTAAAAGCAGGAAACCCCACAAGTGCCCCAAACAAGTACTTTTTGCTCAATCAATGAGCTTCTACAACCTAATTATTGGTCATCAATAGTTTTGGGAATATGCCTCTGAGCAAACAGATGTTTTAACTGCATAACCAGGTGGAAATAAGGTTTGGTTTGCTTTGGTAAAGTGTAGTGTAAAAGGAAACCAAACCAAAAAAGGGGGGAACTTTTTATTTTCCTGCCTTTTCAAATAATGTTTCATGGATTAACTGAAACAAATGCACCTGAAAGAAAATGCAAAACTGGTAACAAAGCAAGTTTATCAAAGTTATTTTATAGGTTAGCTTTTATAAATCTAATTACATGTTGCTCAACCAAGCTGAAAGACACTTTTACTTGCATTTTCTAGCAGTAAACAGCACAGTGAACTCCAAAATGCAATTTAATTTCATCACTTCTTTGGTCTACATTGGCTCCAACATGGTGGGAGAAAATAAAAAAGAGAGAGAGAGCTATTTTATTCCTTTCTGTGTCGGTTCATATTGTTCCTGTCTCGTCTGAACAGAGTCGGTATACACAGACCTAGATGTCTGAAAGCCATTACACAACACATGAAGCTGACGCACAGCTGAACAGATGCTGTAAACACCGAGCGCTTGTGTGAAAACTAGATGCTGTAAAATAAATAAACTTAAGTTGAAAAACAGATGGGATGCCGTCTGAAATTTTAATAGTTAAAAACAAAAAGATTAAACATGGAAGATGAGTTCAATTCCATAATTAGATAGCATATCAGGGGACAAAATAGTTGGGATAGAGACAAGACTGAAAATTAATGACAAGAAATATATTACTTTTAAAAAATATAGTCACATAAGGTTTCACAACGGATGTGGCAGCTGGTAATTCAGATCTAAAAAGTTTCTATCCAGATTGTTTACAGTGTGGATCTTAAGCTTTTCACACCCTAAACACAGATTTTAAAAGCAAATTCTTCACTTTCATCATATTATTTCCTTCAGGCCCATCTGAGCAAAAGCTCTCTGAAAGCAACACGATTAAAAGAGACAATGGCCACATTAAAATGAGACCTGAAATTCCTCTTTAATTCAGAATAAAACTTAAATCAGCTTTAAAGAGAAGAAAAATGACCATTTCAAACATCTCATTTCAAATAAACATGCAGATTCTGAGCTAAACTCAATTCTAAAGCAGTTTGTTGTTTAATTCATCAAATTGATCATTTTTATACTATGCATACATTTAATTAGCTTTAAGTTAAAGCGCGTTACTACCCACCTCTGCCAACCTCCCAAAAATGGAATTAAGTAAAAGAGCATAAAAATATTTTCCATGTAAACCAAAATTCAGAATAATTATTTCCATGTAAACCTGAAGGAGACGACTTTATTTTAAATTATTTGATTCCAAATAATTCATACTTAATTAAAAAACATCATGCATGAGATGTGCACAATCTTTTTTCGAAGCTGTTTAAGTCAACATGGTGTAAACAAGACAACCTGAGACACGCGAGGATGCCACTTTTTAAAAAAGTTTTTTTTTTTAAGATTATTTTAACCTGAACAGGGTAGATGTCGGTGAGTACGGCTGTCACAATAACAAATTTTTCTATGCGATTAATTGTCTCAGAAATGATCGCGATAAACGATAAAGCGATTAAGCAAGATTAAAAAACGATAAAGCAACACAAAGCAATTAATGTTGTCATTTTTAGATAATTTTCAACCAATATAATACTAATGCAAAGTTCACTCTTCCAAAGATCAACAAACGTGAATTTATCCGATAACCTCGCCTTTTCCTGCCGTCCAGATGCCGGTTTGTGCTCGCAAAGCTACAAAGACTTAAACAGCAACAGGAAAGCAGACGTTGAAAGACAGAAGTTGCTCTGCAAAGGCCAAGTGACTAGTTAGCCCCAGGCGCAGGAGCAACATTGACTCTCCAGGTAGTGGCTGCATGAATCCAGCACTTTGGCCAACACCTGAGCTAAAGCACCCATATTTCGCCCTATGTTAGTTGTCATGACAGCCTTTAGAAATGCAATCTTCTCTGCAATGATAATAAATTCAATCTTGTCTATTTATTACCAAAGCACAACAAATACTGTGAAAAGCGTGAATGTGTGTCAAGCTTCAGTGGATTACTTTCGAGCCTCAATACTAAATAAATTTGGTAAAGTTCTTGTAAAATGGAGGGGAGCACCTTTATCTGGCTGGTTATTTTCTCATTGCCCTAAAAAATAATCCTGACTTTCAAAAGTCAGCCTCCACTTGTCTTCACACTTTCTCTTTGTGTCTTTACTGTTACTAAATGCATTCAATTAAGTACTTTCTTCAGCATCTTTGACAGAAACCCAGCTGAATTGTGCAGATATTGCAGAAATGTATTGCAGTTTGAATTGCAGGTGGGGTCCTAAAATAGGTCACTGCTGAGTCTGACTGTGCAGGTCCACGAATATGAAGAGTCTGCATTTTGGAGTATATTCACTCCAACAATGTGAACAAATGTGATGCATAATGCTTTGGTTATAAAGAACATTCAATTAAAAAGCATTAAATTAAAAATGTTGCCCGTTTTTCACAAGTTGACACCATTTCATGGGGTCTTAGTTTTTGGTCAAAATAGCATGGAGAGACGGTGCCATTGCGCCCTTTTCAGCCATAGATTAACACCTCTATTTAGGGCTGACATTTTTAGGGTGTGAAATAACCCACTTGACTTCTTTTGACCTCTCTCTCCTGGAGGATCTGCAGCTTTTGAGATCAGCAGTACAAAAATCCTTGAAAGACATCATTATTGTAAGAGAAAGCATAGAGCAAATAGCTTCACACCAGCACAAACTGATTACTTGCTTGGCAAAGTCATTTTCAAATATTTGCATTTCCTGAGTTTGCAGTCTGGCCAGAGGCTGTCGCTGCTGATCCCGTTTTTTTGGAACAATTCTGTCCCGAGTCGTGCTGAACCGGCTGAAATTGTTTAAACATTGCATGGTACAATGTAACGGCCAGTCAGACAGCCAGAATTAAGATCAAGTTTCCGTTTCGTCATCCAGCAAATATACTATGATTTAAAGGCATGGTTAGCAGCAATGACTATTAAATGAAATTTATATATATATATATATATATATATATATATATATATATAT
>JBAMHV010000023.1:4557735-4578787 GCA_037177535.1 Pseudomugil gertrudae
TGCCCCGCCCCCCTCCAGGTCACAGGAAGTTCAACTCTACCCTGTTCCGCCATGTTTGTAGCTTGATAGCAGCGATAAGCTAATCTCCTGGCAGAGAAACATTTTATTGGTAAGTTTACTATAAATGTCAACGTATCAGATTCACCAATGTGATTACCAGGAAGTCCACGACCTTTTTTGGCAGACCCACAGCAAATACTGTGATGTAATAGATAAAAGAAACGTAATAGATAAAATTAAACAGACTGAAAAATATGACCACAAAGAATATAAAAATATATATGCAGCATCAGGAAGGAATAAATGTAATTTTTTTTGCATTCCTAAATGCGCAGAAGTGCACAAAATCATGTATTTAGGGTTAAAAGTGGATTTTGCATGATACTATGTCCCCTTTATAATCCTTCCTCCAGACCATCAGAGGTCACCACGCCCTTCTTTCTATGTCCTTTAACCCACGCATGGCAAAACCCCTCTCAGACCAGTTGGAGAATCCAAATGCTGCACAGCTGACCATTGACTGTTTCCTTGTCTGTAAACTGTAATAGCCATAACATATAAAAGAAAATCATTGGGTTTGTCACCTCTTACATAATTAGCTGGAGCTACTGACTTTTCTCTACTAAATTTCATTTGAACAGTTTAAATATTTATTAAAGCTGTCATGTCCCTTTGCTTTCCATGTATTTTGTCCTTGTTTCATGCACCAATAATTTATTAATAATTACTTATAGATTAGATTTCACCAATTTCCTGTGCATCTCTGCACACACTATCACTCTTATCTCCCAGTTTATTGTTGCATTACTGTTATATCTCAACATCCATGGGAGATGAAAAGAGAAACGCTGTCATCACAGCTCGATCGCGGGATGCACATTGAGGTCTTGCTAATTGGAAACTACTGAGCAACTAAAGCTACCAAAAATCAGAAGAAAATGAGGGAGAAAAGTAAGAAAAACTAAAGCAGACAATTTCTGCAAATCATTTTATAGATTTAGAACAAATCTGTGCATAATACTCGTCACTGGGATTGCTGGACAAACAGAGACATTTCAAACAATCATAATGGACTCCAGAGAATAGGAGGCACTTCTTTTTATTAATATATTTCACATTTTTCATCAGTTCCCAGCTAAAGTATCTGAATAACTGCAGCAATCACTGCTTGCAGGCTCAGTTCAAAAAGAGAAAAAACAGGGAAAAGTGGAGGCAACATTAAAAGCATGAAATTGAGGCATGCTCAGACTCAGACGATAAACATTAAAAGGGAAAAAAGGAGCATTATCAAAAATAGAACAAACGTTTCCATTCATCTGTTGTGTCTCAGACTGTGAGTGGCATTTAATTTGAAAGGCTGAAGTTATTTTTCTGAATCCGGCAGTAACACTAGTTTCTATGCACTGCCACACAGCTGGGCTTGTAGATGTTGGTGTGCTTATGTGCAACAGCGAGAGAGAAAGCGTGTTGGAGCAAAAGAGTCGACACGGGGACTTGGAAGTGGCACGATTGCACAATGCCAACTGGCCCAGTCATCTCAGAGCCATTACCAGATGGATTCACACATGCACAGACCCCACGCGCACAGATACTCACAAGGCTCATCCAGCAGGTTGGTTGATTTGGCAAACTGAAAGTAGCAGTAGCATACCTGAAAGGCATCCAGAACGAGCACATGCATGTGCATACACATACATGCTGTGTGCACCCATTGCATATGGATAGATTGGATCAGCAGTAAAAACGTGCCCCTTCCATGTAATTTATTCAACACAAACACACACATCTGACGGGGTGTGATGCCATGTGGTTTGGTGTCACCTGACAGGCATATCAAAGTTCAACACACACCGGCGCTGCAATTCCAGGCAAGTGATGGAATGGAGCGCTAATCCTTCTGGAGGGAAGGCAGAAATGCAGGAACTGTTTCTTTAGGGCACGGTGCCTGCTGTTAAATCCTTCTCTGGCTCTACCACTTGCCTGCTGCAGCACCACCCTGACCCCTGGCCCAGTTGTTCCGGCACTATTGATGAATGAGGGGGTAGTAGTGTATGAGTCACGCAAGAATGAGGATTTTGCCAGTGTGTGTGCGCTCAGCTGAAACGGCTGTGTATGTCAGAGGAGCAAAAAACACGTTAGTGCAAACAGAATATCCGAGTGAAACTTGGCTGATGCCTTGCTAGCTGTAAATATTAGCTCTCCATGAAAGCTGGCTAAATAGCTGTGCTCTTTGAGCACCGTCCTTGAGCCTGTTCTCCTGATGGGATGTTTTTCCTTCAGCTTGTTGTAAAAGATGTTAGAGCACCCTAAGGCTAGGTGATACAGGGAAAAAAGCATATTGTTTAAACAAAGTTATATTGATTGATATAGGTAATTATTAATACATTTAAAGAGATATTTAAGTGCAGCTCTGGTCATTTTATACTGTTATATAATGAAGCTGTACTTCTTCACTGGTCTCACGATTCACTTCACCTACAATTTATTCAGTTCAACAATGCATCACGTTGCATCAGAATGTGTTTCATTCTCATTTTTTTATTACCACACATTGCTTCTATCTTCATCTCAGATTACTTGCAGTGAAGAAGTGTGTTTTGTTTGTTCAGACTTTCCGTAGTCAGTGTAATTAGAATATGGAAGCGGTTCAGATGTTTTAATGTTATCTTTTATAGCCAGAAAATAACTTTCTATAAGTTTTATAGTCAATTCGTAACTGAACACAAATGACATTAAGTAAGTAAGTAAAATGTATTTATATAGCACCTTTCACAGCCAAAGAGTCACAAAGTGCTTCACATAAAAGAGTAAAAAAATACATAAAAAGTACAATAAAAACAGTGTACAACAAAATAGACAAATATATGATGGTCACAATACCCATAATCTACTGAGCAGAGTATGCAGGAACAAGAAAGTCTTAAGTTTCCTCTTAAATGTAGTGACACAGATTAGTGAACGTAAGGAGGGTGGAAGATCATTCCAGAGCCTCGGCCCAACAACCTGAAAAGATCAGTCTCCTCGAGTCCTAAAACGAGAACGAGGGACCATGAGTAAGTTTTGATCCGACGATCTCAGCCTCCGAGAGGGGATACGGACATAGAAAGCCTCTTATGTAAGAAGGGGCCATGCAAGGCTCTAAAAGTGAGCACCAGGATTTTGAAATGAATACGAAAAGAGACAGAGAGCCAATGGAGAGCTTTCAGAATCGGTGTGATAAGAGCCCTTCTGTTGGACCGAGACAGCAACCGTGCAGCAGAATTTTGGACCTGCTGCAGACCAGACAGCTCTTTTTTGTCTACACAAGAAAATAAACTGTTACAATAGTCTAAATGAGAAGACACAAAAGCATTGTTGAAGTAAAACATTGTTGAAGTAACAAGCTGTTGATGAACAAAGTTCAGTAATCTTGTTAGTTTGTTTGTCAATGCTAACCACTAGCCTACCAATTACATTTTCTATTAAAATTAGCCTTAAGCTAACAAGAGGCTCATCAAGGAAGAGATGAGACAATTTCAACATTTTAGTTTGTTGTTCCAAAATACACAAATAAAATAAGACAATTTCAAACTGTTTTCTAAGCAAATGTTGTGTTTTTCCTCGATAAGAAAGCACTGAGAACGCTGTTGTTTGGCATTTTGATAGAATTTAATAAATGCATTTAGTTTAATTTTCCTTGAAAAACTCTGTCAGTAGGAATTCTGACTGGTGAATGACTTTAGGAATCCATCAGTCATTTTGTCTGTGAAAAGATGCAGTTTTAAGCATAAAAATAGTTTTTCCACTAATGCAGATTTGTACAAATTAGTTCACATTAATTGAACTTAATGACTTTAATGTGACTTTAAATGTCTCGTGAGCTATTAATACACACACAGAGCTGAATTAAAATATTTCAGATTAAAGCAGCGGTCTCTTGTTTCCTCATTGTATTCTAAGTGAAACTTCAACAGCTAAGACTGACTTCATTTTCAAAGTTGCAAAATGTAACAACTTTAACTTATTCCACATCTCTAATCTAACAGAAATATTCCACAACTTTTACGCCAATTTCTGATGTCTTTACATCAGCTGAACATTTCATTATGTTGCTAGGTTCTCTGAGGAGATCTGGCTCTGAACCAGAGTTTCTTACAGATGCTGTCCTTGTAACAGAGATTAATGCCATTTAATAGTAGGTATTCAAGTTATTCTTCTTTGATTGGGTGATTAACTATATACCTGATGTGAGAAACCATTGTACTCATGCTGATGTACACTTAGAAAGAGTGTTTTTTTTCTATAAATGTACTGGAAATTGTTCTTTAGACGGTTGCCATGGGCAGCACAATGATTGTACAAATTCAGCCACGATTTGAGTGCTGAACCGAGAATGTCACATATCTACTGTCACCGTCCTGTGGGTGGTCAGCTTTGTGTGTGCACCATAAGCTAACCTTTCAAGTTGACTTAAAAGTGGACTGAGACTCTTTGTGTTTTGTTTGAGTTACACAAAGAGAAGGAGCATGAAAAGCTGCTAAGAGAGCTGGCAGCATATTGTACAACTTCTAAAGCTCTATGTATGCAATAGCTGGATAAAACTGGGCATGGCTAGGTCAAACTTTATTTGCATACCACAAGAAATGCTCCAAATGTCCATGTACAAGTGCAAATACAGTATAGCAGTGTGTTTCAAGCCTTTGCCTGACCTTGTTATGTTGGAAGCTGGTGACCTGTGTCTGGTCCCACTGGGCAGCTTGATGACTGACCTGAATGACCAATGATACATGCGTCTGCTTCCGATAGACTCACCGGTACCAGGCAGTCTCGTGTACTGTTTCCCAGTGAGTGGGCATGGTTGTGTTTTTCTCACAAACACACCTGTGCTGAAAGATGAGCTCCATGTTGGAGGTGGAACGAGGCACATTTATGCACGTTCAAGCTTTGCTCTAGTCAGCAAGTCATTGCTGCCTCCGAAACATTTGTCTTCAAAATGTCTTTGCGCAACAACTGGGCAAGACTTAATCAAAGACATCTCAGGCAAGAACAGAACAATAAAACAGCACTATTTTCAGCATTCAACCAGGGCATATATTGCAATTGCCTAGAGGGGGTTCACAACTCAGCCCCACAAGTCAGCAATTTTACAGAGTAATATCCTGCTACGTGTCCCACCTCCTTTTAGTACTGAATCCAATGAAACTTAAAGCTATTCATTCAGCTTGGACGACTTCTATGCTTCACTTTCAATTGAAATAGAAAAAAGAGGTTGGTTCATGGGTTAAAAGGGAGTATTGGATTACATAAAGCTTATTTACTCACTTTCACCAGTTTAGTTTTTCTCTCAATGCACTACACCTGCCTAAAGACTCCAGCTTTCTTCGCCCATTGAAACTGAAAAGCTGGCCAGACAGTAATAAATACTTTTCCTTACATGTATAATATGTCGGATTATCAGCTACAAGCTCATGTTTATTACGATGAGTTTGCTCTCAGTTGGACAAATAATGTTGGTCTCTGTGTGCCGTTAAGAAAGAGACGGGTCCATCTTCAAAAAAGCAGCAGCCACTGCAAAATGAGATGTACTGCAAAATACTTAATAGCTGGATGTTATTTGTATAAAAAGGCTCACTGAGAAACTAGGAGTACTCAGTGCTCCTTGAGAAACGCATACGCAGTTGCTATTATTATTTCCTGTTAAAGTAATGTTGGAAAAAATGTATCCAACACAGTTTCCTCTTTATTTTGTGTCTCTTGTTCTTTTTGTTCCATTAGATATGGAGTAAATCTTAGCAGTGCCACAACCGAACAGTCTGTGCCCATTAGTTCTCACTTTCCTCATCTTTAAATGCCTTATAAAGCTACTCATAGTCTGTTTGGTCTCTTCAGAGCCATACGTGTTACTAACATGGATTCTTGATAAACAGGATTTAATTTTAGCATCCTCAGAATCAGCTCGGCTGAATCTTGTTTTGGTTAAGCTGTAAAACTTAACCTACCCATTGCAGTGTCGCTATGACACACCTGACAAGGACAATACAACTTTTTTTACTTTAGCTCAGTCCATTTTTCAGACCAAATCTAAGGGGATTAAAAAAGGGTCTTTTCTAATTAAACTCCAAATTCAGATCTCAGATAAGAATATTGGATCCATTTTAAGCAGTAATATGCATCAGAAATTACACAAGCTGTGTTTCCATTACCGGTTTTCTCAAAATAATGTAAAGCTTTGAAAAAACTACATCGATTTGCAGTCGTTTCCACTGAACAGTGTTTAGCGTGTAAACCAGGGGTGTCCAAAGTGGGTCCTCAGAGGCCACAATCCTGCAGGTTTTCCATATACTCCTGGTCCTACACAGCTGACTCAAGTTAATCAGTCATTATGCTGAACTTGATTGGCTTTTGTGTTCATTTAATGGAAGCCAGGTGTGTTGGAACAGGGATACATCAAAAATCTTCAGGACAGCGGCCCTCGAGGACCGACTTTGGACACATCTAAGCACATCTCCCAAAATCTCATCAGCTGTATGAGATTTTGTGAGAATTGTGGCTCAGTCAATGTCAGTCAACTATTTGCATTATTTTGAGGTTTTCGCTTGCTACGGAAAATTTGCCACAACTTTTGAACCCATTCTCCCTCATTTCTCTTTCTAATTCACTGTAAAACTCTGCATTTCCCAGCCGTAACTGGTCACATGACCTACTACGTCACATTGAGGGATGCATTATTGTGGAAAAAAAAAGTGTTTCCATTACAGTTTTGTGATAAACTTATTTTAAATGCTGAAAAACCATCTCACAAGAGGCAAAAATAGATTTTTTTTTCTTTGTAAATGTAGGAGTTTCCATCATTGGATTTCTATTGCGGTATTTAGATTTTGCACAAGTTTTGGTGCAATGGAAACGCAGTTAGTGACGATAAATTCTGCTTGTTTGGGTGTGCATGTTCCCATGATGGACACAAAGTTCAAGGCTTAACACAGGAGCAGGATTTTTTGAGGCACGATGTCTGTCTGTGTGTGAAATGTGTCTACGTGTGGTATCAGGGCCGAGAGCGACAAAGAGAAGAACTATGACATATCACATGCATCAGTAAAATGATGACTGAAAAACAAACATTAGAAATGTCTTCTAAAGATATTATGACTTTAAATGATGTTACATTTATGTTGGTTACATAATGTGCAGACATTTTATTGCTTTTTAAGGGCAATGACAATATTTAATTTGAAAGCGTTCAGCAATACTGATGATGTGAATTTCCCTGTGCAGTTCTAGATAGATAATTAAAAATGGTAGATATAGGATGGAGGGGAGAAAGAAACACCAAAGTACATAAAGTAAAGATAATAGACTGCATGGAAATAAAATGGCGAGCAGATGAGAAGAGCAAGAAAGCCCTCCTTCCTTTACTTTTTTGCTTTGTAGTGCTCAGACATACAGTGGAGTCCAAGATAGTAGTCAGCACTAAGTGGGTTCAACAAATGGCTCCCTGTAGAGGCACCTGTAGGTGTACAAACCCAAAGTGGCTGTACATTAGGGCCTCTCTTTGTCATCTTCTCGCTTTCCCCTCTCGGTCTTTTCACACCAACACACACTAAAGCACAAGGGCACACACACATCTCCACACCCACATGTGGCTGCTGCCAGTAAGACTTTTGCTTCGTCAGTAAACACTTGACCGTCCTTGTCAGTGAAATGTTTATGTAGCTGGCCATAGTCCTGGTGAGGCTGGCACAGGGAGCTGGCTCTATAGATAAGACCACAGATGAAAGAGGAGGGCGATGATAAATAATGACACAAAGCCACCGAAGAATAATTACACAGAAGAGCAGAGAGAAAGTGGGATATTTAAAGTCGCCATGGGGAAATTAGCAAAGTGTGTGTTTTTAAGCCTCATAGACCCTCACCAGCGGACAAGACTGATACTCATCTGGGATAACTGCGACTCAGACACACAGCAGAATGAGCTAGTGTACATGCAGCAAGGTCAACTCACCGCAGAGCCGTTTTGGATGACAGTGCAAAAAATAAAAATATATTAACCAGAAATATTACACAGTACTTCATCTTCTGCCGGGGATTCTTTTCATTCTTGCTGTTACGCATATTCAGCGACTTTGAATTGCTCAACTTCTGTTTGTACCTCTGCAGGGGGAGTCTGCCTGATCCTGGACCGTGCTGTAACATCACAATATGGTTTACAGCCTCAGAGACGCAAAGTATTTCTCAAAAAGAAACAACATATGCACCTCCAATATCAAACCTAAGGCCTAAAGGTCTTTATCCATACATCTGTAGACTATAACTTTATAATCTAATGCCAGGTTGCCATTGATTGGGGATCGAGCTCATCCCACAGGTGACACCTCGGAGAGGTCACCAGTCCATCACAAATGTCACAGGTTGGCAAAATTCTGGATTCGAGTGAAAAACTCATCTTTTCTAACAGTAAAGGACGACCAACTGTTATATCACCTGGTCAATTGTGTGTCTGTAATCATGATCAATTGGTACTACACCTAACCCACTTAGCACATAGAACTATCACATCCATGCGATTCTGCCTGAACAAAACAAAAAAATCGCTCACAATATGGAGTCTTTGCTTAAACCTGATTTCAGATTTCAGCAGGAGCTTTTCTAAGTGAAGTTAGGATCATTTGCATATATAAAATAGATGTTTACCTAAGTTTCATCTCTAGTTTGTGAAAACATTTATTGTTTTGCCAACTCAAACCCACATATGAGAACATTCCCAACGTCACAGTAAAAGTTAATGGTAAATACCGTTGCCAATGTTTTGGCCAGTGTTTATCACTTTGTTTGTTGTTTTTTTGTATATTTGTTTACAAATTAATGCAAACTGGACAGATTATTTTAATGATTTTTACTTGACTTGGCTTGGTCTACCTTACATTATATTTAAATTTAGGAGAGATCTAGATCACCTTGTGGATCCAGGCACTATGATCCAAATACTTGGCCAAAAACTACAGAATGTATTAACAGGTTTTACAAGGTATCAAAAATACATCTGCATTTTGGCAAAATTCTGGATACTATGATCCAAAACAGGGGGAAATATGGGGTCTTTGGAACTTTCATCACTGCAACAGAACAAATAAACATATACATGCAACAAACATCACAATAAAGTCAACACACTGTGGATTCATCACATTCACACAAACAATCTAATAATGTAATAGTGGATACATAAAAAAATATGCCATGGGAGTATGGTCATTGCAAACAAAAAATAAAGAGAATGTACTATTTATAAATGTACACTATTTAACCTTTGATGGAATAGTAACCCTTCCAGGGTATACTGCTGGGATTAGCTCCACCTTGCTGCGACCCTGAATTGCAGAATGATAAATGTATGTAATTCAGATTTCACATTATTTTGACTTCCAGCTTTGTTCTTTTTAAAACCTACTGTATGGTACTATAATAAATAATTGAATAAAACCAAAAGTTTAACTGAAAGTTAAACCTTAAAATCTACACAATGAACAATGGGAGTCACTCTATCCTCCATTATTGCATTTGAACATTCCTGTTTCTCTCTTCCTTCCTCCCTCCTCCACTTTTCTCAGACTCAACCATTTTCCCCTAGAAAGCTGATCTGTCTGAGTTTTTGTTCCAGGTTGTAGCTGTTGCAAATCCATTACATCAGATAAAAGAGGGGACAGAAATCTGATGCTGCCTCAGATCCCTGTGGGGTTGTCACAGAGAAGCAGATGAAAAATAGAGGATTACTCCACTCTCTCCTTATTAAGTCTCCACAGAAGGAGGTCCGTTGCTGCCATATGTCCCATCATCCACTCTTATTGTAATCTGATTGAAATGTGGTGGGAGCAGAGATGACGCGAGTTAGTGAAGATCCTCAAAAACATCCATACTCCTTCAGTGAGGTCTCAATCTGAACAACAAAGCCAAATAAAATGAAATGGTGTGGCATGGCACCAGGGTGGAGGGAAGCTTTACATAAACTGGCCCCACATTGAGCAAAAGACCACTCAGATAACTAATAATCCCCTATTTGAATAATGGTTGTTATTTTATTTCACCCCCAGCTTCCACCCTTTTTAGGCTGGTTGTAATTTCCTCTCTTATCTCCCAAAACTTATGAGAGCTTCCATTTGCATCTCTCTGCAGACCCGCTGAATGCAAAATGAGCACGATAGTTGATCCTTTTCCTGCCTTTTTACACTTTCGTTGCGTCGAAGTGTCGCGGTTCTCTTCCCTCATCCATTCGGCTTGCTGTCACGCTCGAAGATGAAGCCCCCAACCCTCTCTACATCATTCAACTCACATTGTCACAGCAGCCATTTGAGGCAGAGGACCGGAGACGAAACAACGCGAGCAGTCAGACTACATTACACTCTTCTCCGTTTCCATTTAGCTTGCACAACTGAATCTTTGCTGCCATGTGGACAGACTTAGGGGGAGAAATAGAAGTATTAGAAGGTGGAAAAGGGTAGGATACACAGTAGATATAGTGTATTTTCTCACTGAAAAACACTGTTGAGTAAAACCAGACATGTAGGAAGCAAACAGGAGGATGCCACTAGAGGATAAACAAGTCCATGTGCCACCAGCACACTAACAAAAGCCAGATCAGGACTGAAAACATGACAGAAGCTTCACAGCCACAGACAGAAAGCCATCCAAGACATTCTGTGGTAATGGGATTTGAAGCAACACTGCACTACATCTGCAGCGTGCTTACAACCTGGAACAGAGTTTTCCTCTCTGCACAGGTACCACAGGTAATGTACTTTTGTTTTCTCTCCTGGGTAATACTACTGATACACACATAACACAACTGATCATCGACCTTCTCTGCTTCTGGTTTTAGGGAAAGGAGAATTTCAAATTCTTCTACATAATCCTGCCTCTTCTGACCGAACACAGCGTGTTCATTCTGGCAGCAGTGCTGACATCAGACATACTCTTACACAGTTATTATTGTTTAGAACTGGTTGTCACCAGTAGGAGTGGGACTGTTTCAGCATATCTGGATCGGATTTTGTTACCATTCTGATGGCTTCTTATGATTACAGAAAATTATTGATGCATTTCTCTTTCCTGTGTGACATCTTGACTACTGCACACCTAATTTATAAGTGCAGGTATGAAATATGGCTTCCTGTATTAAAATAATGAAGACTATGGCAGTGTCACAATGTGAACCTTATGCCCTAACCCCTCATTCACTACATAGGGCTGCTCTATATAGTGCAAATCACACCTCAAAACTTACCTGTTCAAGAAGGCCTACTGTAATCACTCTGTCCCACAGTTTTATATTGTATTGTATTTTATTGTATATAATTGTGTTTTATCCTTGGGTGTTTTGAAAGGTGCTTTTAAATAAAATGTATTATTATTTTTATTATTACTACATAGCGCCCTCAATCTGTTGATGATTCTGACACGCGTAACGGCCAGCTGTAACTATGGCAACGTTGGCAACCGTAGCGCACTTGAAGATGCCATTGCAAACACGTGGAAGAGCTTATTGGAAGGAAGAGCTTTTGGTTATCAGACAAAGTCGTGGATATCTACTCAATGAAAACTGAATAAAAATGTATGATCTATTGTGTTTTGTTGACTTTTTTAATGTTCGCCATACAGCCTCCCCTGTATGGCGCCTTCGTCCTGGTCGCCTGTTGTAGCAGCTCCAGTTCTGCGGGTGCTTTTAGTGTTATTTTAGTATTTATTTAGTACTTTTTTATCTTTCCTTTGGCTTTTCGTTATAACCTAAATTTCCCAACTTGGGATGAATAAAGTACTTCTATTCTATTCTATTCTATTCTATTCTATCTGCCATTGTAAGCTGCAGCCCGCAATGCATTGTGGTCTATGTTGACCCATCTAGTGACCATTGATGCTCACTACTTTTCAAGATGCATTGTGGGTAATCTTGAGGGTACAATTTTTTTCTGAAAGTACAAACGGCGTGACCACTATATAGGGCACTATGTAGGGCATGGGGGGACATTCGGACACAGCCCGAAACTCGCTCGTTTATTGGTGAATGTAGAACCACATCAGAGCATAACACAGACCTGCAACAGGTGCATCTTCTCCTTGGCAACGTGTTAACATACAACCTGAATGCTCCAGACTGGCAAACTGCCAAATCATCAATTAATCAGGCGTGTTTGATTTGCAGAATCTGGCTGCATTTCACCTCCTTAATTCCTGAGCAAGCAGTAAAGCTGCCGTTTATCACACAATGCCTCTTGGTTTTGCCCTCATTTTTGTTAAATATAGAATGGAAGGGTGTAACATACCCAACTTTACTATGCAGGAAGAACCAGATAATTATGTTCTGATGCATAAATATTTGTGTAGTTTTCATAAAATCATTTGTGGATTTTCTGAACTTGACATTCTTGTTAATCTGATCATATTTACATATAAGGCAGGTTTCTAGAAACACCATTTTCACCTACATATTATTGCCACAATAAGAAACATCCTGTCTCAGAGTGATGCTGAGAAACTAGCTGCAGCAAGAGTTCTGATTAGAATTAGCAGGATGTGGGAATTTATAGGAATTTCTGCAATTTTAGCCTCTTTTATTGACTCCTAATTAGAAAAATCTGCCTTCTACTCACATTTACAACTCTTCAAAATGAGGCTGCACTGACATTCTGCAGGTTTACCACTTATTCCTAGACTTTCTAGGAAAATAGAAGGAAGAGCTTTTGGTTATCAGACGCTTTTCTTTGGGAACCAGAACCCAGTTTGAGTCAGTACTTGTAACTGTCCTGTTCTCTTTGACCCAAACGAGGTAGATGGCGAGCCTTTCGGAATCTGGCTCTGCTGATCCATTATTCTTGTTTACTGTTTCATGTGATGTATCTGACATAACTGGATTTTAACTGGACAACAATGGTGTGTCTGTAAAGGTGTTGTGAATTGGTGTTATACAAAATAAAGTTACAAAGTATTGTTCCAAAAAAAAAGTAAAATGAAAACAGCAAAACAATTGCTGTGGATAAGAGCCATAAAACAAGATGTTCAATAATAGTCAAGCTTCCTCCTTCCATCAATTTCTGTCACTTGTACCATGATAGTAAACGTTCATACTTGAGCAGCGAAGATCAGTCACGATTCCCTCGACTATCAGAATAGTTTATCTTTTTATTTGTTGTTCTCTCAGACCTGCTGCTGAACCTTCTGCTGCCTTTCCGACTTCTAGACATGCACAGTAGTGCCAATCACGATGAGCTGGGACATCACCAGAAAAAGTCTGCCTAAACAACCTAATCCCTGTGAGTCAGCAACAGAGCTGCAGAGTTTGGGAGCATTTTGCTTTAAAACAATCATCTGCACAGTAGAACTTACCTTTCATGGTGGAACAAAGATGATACACGAGCAT
This sequence comes from Pseudomugil gertrudae, assembly GCA_037177535.1. Classification (NCBI taxonomy): domain Eukaryota; kingdom Metazoa; phylum Chordata; class Actinopteri; order Atheriniformes; family Pseudomugilidae; genus Pseudomugil; species Pseudomugil gertrudae. The sequence goes on from JBAMHV010000023.1 coordinate 4,571,120, forward strand.
CTTAAAAGAAGGCGCGTTGTGGCCGATTTAGTTTCTGATAAACAGGGAAACTCATCGTCTCAGTAAGCTAATCGGTGAGTTAGCTGCTATCATTAAGATCAACATATGTTTTGGGCCCACCTTGTCTAATTTTTTAAAAGTATTTGATGCTATCTGTGTCTTCACCTTACTGGTCAATAAGTTTATATGGATATTCGTTTGGGACATTACAGCTGTAGCATGAAATCACTATCAAATTATCATACAGTGTGTGAACATAAAAATCACAGCGGAGGTTTTAGCATCAATCCCTCCAAAACGTCTCCCATTTAGGGACTTTTAAAGCTAGTAAGGGTTAAACGGGACCACCCACCATCTATTTTCATACACCAGCTTCTACAAAAAACAGAGCAAATGAGAGGAAGTTAATTATAAATCTAAATTAGGGGAAAAAAAGGCTTGTAATGGAAACAAAGCTATTACATCTGAGGCCGCACTTCTCCTTTCAGACGTCCAATTATGGCGCCGATATTTCGATGTTTTATACATTAAAAGCTCTGCCGTCTCACAGACTTTGCACTCAAGTTTGCAAATTGCTGATCTGGCATTTTGTCAGCATCTTGCACTGTCTGTTTCTATTCGGGTTATTGAATTTTACCCCCCCCCCCCAAAAAAAAAAGAAAATTTCCTATACGTGAACGAGTCAAGACTGCTGACTCAGCACCGGTAAAAGTAGTCTGTGACTTCAGTTTGATTGAGGGCCTATTTTTAATGTATGGGAAGGAATGACAAAGCTCCTTGGAGAGGATACTGATTTGGTAGAAAGAAAAATATCTTTATGTCAGCGCAGCAGTATCTTCAAGTGTGCTGCTAAACAGTTGGGGCTCCGGGGCCATACTGCTGCGGTCAGAAAGCCCAGGGAGCAAATAATAGGGTTGAGCTGACACCTCAGAGGGAGAAGAAAGTCGAGCAACAGAGATGAAATGGAGACAGAAGATGAGAGGCAGAGGTCAACAGCAGCTGCTTGCCATTTGTGGGCTATAGCGGTTAAACTGCTTCGCAAAGTATAAACAGGCAACATTCATTTTAACAGCAGTCATTATTAGACCTGTAGGATTTTCTGTTGCAGGCCAGGGTGACCTGGAATATCAGCTATTTGTTATTTTCTGTAGAAAGATGATTATGAGACAGTCAACGCTGACTTAAGAGAAGAGGATTAGATAATCTAAGTGAGACAGAAAAGTAAAAAAGTTGTGTGTTACCTGTTGTTGAGCCAATCGGTGAGGTGCAGCAGGGTGAGGGGATAGAGAAAAAAGGAGAGAAGTTAGAATATTCACACAATTTATCATAAATGTTTGTTGATGATAGTTAGGAGCATTGCAAGTTGAGGATTACACTTCTACCCATAAAATTTAAGAACAAATAAAACACTTTTTGCCACTTAGGCTGAACGTGTCTTTATTTATTCAGCATGTAGGTGACACAAAAGAGCAACACGAGTCTGAAACTAAAGAAGCAAATGCACCGACGCTCACTCTGACTAAATACTTTACTTTGAAGAATTACACCATGCAACATTTCTAAACCTGGGATTCCCAGGAAACAATTTGAGGGAACAAAAATGTGTCAAACTGTCTTCATCTTAGTGTGCTGATTGATTTTCTGGTTTAGTCTGCAGACATTTAAATTCCCAGAACCTACAAATAATTTCTAGACAGCTCAGTGCCAAACAACCAATGATGCAAAAGTGTACACACACCTTGGAGCTTCACACACTGAATAAAGCCACATTTTTCGTGTTAGCTTCAGAATGCTACCTGTTCTGATCTTAGTGAGCAGAGGTGGCAGTCCGAACACTGATGGCTATTTTTCATTGTCCCATCATGATACTTTTCCTCCATGTCCCTCATTGCACCCTCAGCCATCTATCCTCCCATCTGTCCGGGTGAGTCAGAAGGTGTCATAGATTAACCAGATAATCAGCGATCTCCCCAGATCCAAAAAGTTCATCAAACCTTATAGAGAATGTCACCCTGCACCACATTTGTCTTAGAGCTCTGCATTGTGGAAAATGCTTGGAAATTGGCTTTCCCAGGTCGAACTGCCTCCTTCATAGATCACTGAGATGTCCTCCAGATAGCCGGCCCACATCCACTGCCAAGGCAGCACGCTCAAATAACTCTCCCTGATAGCTCTTTCTTCTCTCTCTGCACCATTCAGCAGCTGAGCTAATATCTGATCAAATCCCTTGCATGCTGGCAAGACCATGTGCTCCCACAAATGGTCAGGGGGACAATGACTGTTGTTTATGTAGATGTACACATTGTTGATTATTGGCAAACGTTTTAAGGAAAACCTGGTTTTATTAGGCAAGACAAGTTTATTTCCATCCACTCATTTATTTTCTTCTGCTTTTAAGGGGTCGAGTCACCCAGACTTCCTTCTCCCAGGTATATATGTGTAACACACATACAAGACGATTAAAAAAATATTAAAAACATTACAGGTGTTGCAAAGAAAAGCTGGATTTAAAAGTTTCTACATGTGGTTTCATCTCTACTGGCAGTTTGTTCCACATGTTTGCAGCATAACAGCTAAACACTGCTTCTCTCTGTTCAGTCTGGATTCTGGTCTGGACCAGCTGACCTGAGTCTCTGGATCTAAGAGCTTTGCTTGGTTTAAATCCTCTGGACATATAACAGATGAGTCTGGGCATGCTGCTCTGGGATTATAAACAATCAGCAGGGTTTTAAAGTCTATTCTGTGACTAGCTGGAAACCAGTATAAAGGGTTTCAAACTGGTGTGATGTGTTCAGACCCATTAGTCCTGTTAGGGCTCCAGCAGCAGCATCTGGATGAGTATTAATGAGTTTCTCCAGATCTTTCTGAGCGACTAAACTTTTAATTCTGCTGATGTTTCTGAGATGGTAAAAAGCTTCTTAGTTACAGCTTTGATGTTAGAAGAGATGGGATTGATTACATAAAATTGGATAAAGAAATAAGATAAAAATATGGCAGAGATTTATTAGTCATCTAAAACAAGAACAAGACATCCCCCCCTCTTCCCAAGAACAAACAAAAAAACACACCCCATACTGGCAGTCTGCCCTCCTGAGCTATTAAATTTAATACATAAAAATAAATAAATAACTAAATAAAAGTGGAGCAAATGAAGAAAACTTCTGAACATTTAAAACACAATGTGACAAAGGTTAGATCTCTCCTGCTCAAATCTGATCTTCGTATTGATGCATCAGAAACATGGCTGCAGCAGGAAGATCACGACTCTCAATGACCATTTAGATTTCATGTATTCCAGCCTACACGCTGAGGAGGAAGAGTGGCTATCTTCCAATCAGTTATAGTTCCTTTGAAAGCCTGACTGTCAGTTTCTCTCACCCAGAGTGGAATATGGAGAAACCACGTATGCTAGATGCTGCGTACGGTCCTTTCTGACAGACTTTTCTGACTTATCTCTCTTAGCTGTGAGTACAGATAAAGTCAGTGTACCGGATGACTTTAATATTCATGCAGATGTTAAAATGACAACAATACTTTTAAATCTATACTCAGCTCAAATGGCTTTTTACACAAATGTAGAGAGAACTTTTCATTCTGAATCCCACGGTTTCATCATGGAACAAGCAGCAGTACTTCCTCCTAACCCTTTCCTCTCTGATCATTTCTTAATAACGTTTGTGAGTTTACATTACTGGACTACACAATGGCTCGGAAAATTTTTTTATTATAGTAGATGTCTATCAAACAGTGCTGTTACTAAATTTAAGAAATCAGTTTCATTATTATTTTCTGCAATAACGGGTACCAACAGAACGGAGAGCCGCCATCTGAGCTTTACTCCTACACAGGTGGATCATCTTGTTGACAAAGTAACAGTTTCAATGTGTAACAATTTTACGTGTCAGAAAAAAGAAAGTCTGACAGCAAAGACTGGCGTCTTGGTTTAATTAATAACTGCAAACAAAACAGAGAAATGTTTTTTAGCTTATTTAGAAGAATTTCCTTTAGTCTGAAGAGAAATGTGAAGCCTTAATAAGAAAATCATGGCTTGTCAAGTCATGTCTTCATTATTTCTTTTATAGAAAAAAAATCAATGATATCCTCGCTACTATAATGATTCCTCATCGAGTTTAGAGATGCCTGCACAACATGATTAATGTTTGCACTGTTTCTGTCCCGTCAAGCTCACCAAGCTATCAGGAATACTGCTGTCCCCCGAACCAGCTCTTCTCGGTGTTGGTCCTCAGGACCCACGGCTCTGCCTGTTTTAGAAGTAACACGTGCTTTATGGCTTCTTAAGAGAACTTGATGAAGTTGATTTAATCTGAATCAGATATGATGGTGTAGGAACACATGCAGAGCAAAAGATCCAGATCCAAACACGAACTTATAATTTAAACCCCATCTCAACCAGACTTCATGAATACGTTTCCACTGAATTTGATCACAGTATAATCTGTTGACAAGTTATGTTTCACAACTTTTAAAACTTTATTTAGAGAAAATGACATATAGATAATGACAGACTTGTTTCCAGCTCACCCTGCATTTCTTAAATTATTGGAATATTATTTCCATGTGCTCCGAGTCCCACTTTGAATATAAATGTACCACTTTTGAAAGTTACCATTGATCTCCCCATGGATGAAACTTAATATTTACACTTGTCCTGTCAGACTACAACTGATCACAGCAATCTTTTATTAGAGTTTTGAGGGATTAAAGGAACCTATTTAGGTTGTTTTCCATCACATTGTTTCTGTTAAATTCCAGCTTGTGTCATGGAAAAGAAAAGTCACGGAGTCCCTCAGGGTTCTGTCCTCGAGCCGATACTTTTCATGACGAAACGATGACCAAACAAGCTGATCTACTGGATTTGGTGGACCCGTACAAATGGGTTGTGCAGAGATAGTAGCTAAAATGGACGTTTCTACGTGGAAGTGGAGACGAAATAGCAGTAAATCACAGCAAGAGTAACTGTTTGTCAAAGTTGTTTATGTGGAACATAAAGCGGGACACAAATAAACATGTAAACAAGCATGACTATTGGCCAGTTAACTTAAATGTACTTAAATGCAATAATTAAACCTGCTTACACACAGAGTTAGTTTGGAGCTGGAACGTAGCAATGTTCTGACTTGTGTGTCTTATCTGGCCTTGGCCCTTCTGTTTTCCGTTTAGTATACTGGCCCTTACACACACACCCACTTACACATATACATTTTTCCAGTCATCATTATCTTTCCAGACCAACTACTTGCAGGTGCTGTGAGTTATCTGTGGAACAGCTTTAGATGAGGTGGCATGTCTTTTTTCCCTTCTCCTAACTCCAGCAGGACACCTTTTTTTATGGGAGCCAGCCAGCTTGTGAATGTGTGTGTGTGTGTGTTTGCGTATGTGCGTCTGTCCTGCCTGTGCAACCATGAGGGACGAATGTAACAGCTCTCAACTGATAGCAAACTAATCTGGCATGATGGACAGAGTGGAAAGCATGAAGACCAGAGAACAAAGACACGAGGACAAGAAAGGAGACCGACATGAAGCGAAGGAAGAGAAAGCGACAAATGTAAGGGGAACGCCTGACGTCACTGATGCTTCCCTTTTTTTAAAATTTACTTTTCTTTTATGTTCTCCAAAAGTGGAACAGTTTGGTAGGACAGAGGACTGACTCATGTCTATTCCGCTTGTCTGATTCCTCTCCTACACTGTTGAGCCATCTCACTTTCTAATTTTCTTTCAGCTTCTATGATGGTCTCTCTCTTTTTTCTTCCCCGACTCTCTCCCAGTCTGCCCCTGAAGGACAATTGGTCTTTTTCAATATGAGGAACTACAGGCAAATCAAACTTTGCTGCATAAGTGGGTAGAGGAGGCAAAGGGAGGGAGAGATGCAGCGGGAATTGAAATCGACTAGCACTCAATGTCAGAATGCCAATCGAGATCAGTGTCATAAAGTATAGGAAATGAAAGCTGCTTTAATAAGGGCACAACTCTCCCCGGCTACCCAGATGAGTACACTTGCATTTGTTCTGACTGAAGACACCCCTGCTAGAATAAACATTCAGGAAGAAACAGATGAATGTAAACAGCAGCAGGTGAACTGTAACCTTTAGATGCACATCATATGAACTGTGACTGTGTTTGCTGATATGCAAAAAGAAAGGGGGGTGGGGGGGGTAATTGACCAGTTGTAGTCACTGGGTGAGGTTAATTGAGACGTTCCCTCTTGTGAAGGTGGGGGAGTTTCAATTAATGTTTTGAAGGTTGCAGAGAGAGCTGAAACCGCATGAACACTGAGTCCATTAAAAGTGTAATTAAGACTACCATTCAGGTGCAACGCATAGAGTGGCTTTAAATAGACATCATTAAGCTGAAACGCCACAATGGCAAGGTGAAACGAGGTGCTACTGTATGTGTTGTGAATAAACCATCTTTTGTCCATGTTCTGATTGCATTACCCTGAAGAATACCTGATGACTCTGTAAGAATTTCCACCTAACACGATCAACACTGACAAACACAACATAGAGAGAGAACCGAATAAAGAAGATGAGTAAGAAACGGTGCATTTGGCCTTATAGCTTTATGTTTTCTGAAGAAAATGTTCCAACTTACATCTCAAACAGGCAAAAGTAAGAGGATAGTGTCTTTGGTAATTACTGTGAAAAAGTCCCAAGAGTTAAGTCATAGTAAGATAGAGTATACACATGCACCTTGCAAATATATGGTACCTGCAACGCAATCTTATAGAGGTGTGAAGTAAATGGATGTCTGAGGACCTCAGGAAGAATGCTGCTGATACTCAATAGGCAGAAATTGGTTCCATGACAAGTACTTAAGAATTTGAACTGTTGTAAAACTGAGTAAGATGAGAAAGAAAATAAATATTTATCAATATATATCTCATAAAACAAACTAAATGTAGTCATCTAGCTTTAACACATAATTTGTTACACGAGCAGCAGCAGGCTGCCATTTTTCTGGCACATAAAGAGTACGAGAACATTGCTCTGAATCACTTTCAGTGATCAGTTTCAAGGTTTAGTCTAGAAAAGCGTTAGGAGGTTTGCCTGATTCATTATCTGATTAATGTTTATGTTCATGAGTCAACAATCAATGAAATATTGAACATTAGTAAGGAAAGTTAATTATTTATAAGTATAATTAATTTGTAGCTGCAGTTTGTCTACAAGACTAAAGTAGAACCTCAAGACCTCTTTGATTGGCAAGAGTGTTATGAGAAAGAAAAAATTAAATCCAGTCACGCTGGAACCTTATTTAATCACCCACAGATGGTGGTGGTGTGAGTATCACGATTTAAACCGATTCCCTGCATTTGGGTCAAATTGTTTTACCAGCAGCCAGTTTTAAAGAAAAACTTCAGGGCGTTGGCCTATTCACTTAATGACAACAGGAAATTAGTCAAGCAACATGAAAATGCCTTAAAGCATGTAAGTCATGCTAACAGAGAACATTATAAGAAGCAAAAGTTAATGTTTTGGACTTGCTAAATCAAAGACATGAGCTCAATGTGAAGAAGTTGTCTGAAAACAGCCAAAAGTGTGCAGCTCATATGAGGAAACTCCTCATTATCCTGGATAGAAACACAATTTCTGTAAAGAGAAAATAGAATTTAAAAAGGATCAGCAAATATTATTAAAGTGTAAAGAT
>JBAMHV010000023.1:4588268-4598820 GCA_037177535.1 Pseudomugil gertrudae
CCGCTGGGATAAGCTCCAGCTTCCCCACCATCCTTAATTAGATGAAGCGGTTAAGAAATGACTGAATGACTAGTTAAAAAAACAGCTAACAACAAGGCTGAGCGGATGCAGAAGTTTGGGCACCACTGTGGATGGCAGATCTTTAAAATTAATTAACATGTTTGGTCATGAAATTTTAAGGGAAACTTAAGATTAAATTACTTTGATATGTTTTGCCAATGTGTCAGGGCCCGATTGTGTTTATTCATCATTAGAAAAAGGTCGTTTTGATTTTTAAAGCATATTTGTATTTAAAGAATATATTAAATTTACCAAAGGCTTTTGTAACAAATTATTTTATATTTATCATATTTTAACTGTAAATTATCCCAAACAGCAACGTTTTATTCATCTAAATTGGTTAAAATGGACAACTGGATGAAATAATAGACACAGACATTAAGCTCCAATAATGTCTGGAAAAATGTGTTTAACTGTGCTTTATTTCAAAACAATAGAAAAAGAAATGGAAAATATCCCTGGCCAAATCTGAAGATACTTGAAAGTTAAAGTATCACCTAAAATACTAACAGCTTCAACTGTTTTCTCTTTAAGAGATCATTTATTAATAGGCATTAGACGGTAAACCAGTGCAAGATCGGCTATTATTAAATTACCTTTGCTACTACAGTTCACAGAAATCCATTCAGATGACATAAGGAAATTATAGAAAATATAGAAATAAAAAATACAGAATAAATGTAAAATGACATTTTGGAGGTGGTCAGATGTTTGGAAATGTTCCTGACTGGAGTGGTTATTTCCTTTGCACCAGAATAAAAGCATATAAGTCCTTATCGGAAGTGTCGTTTGCAGAAAACACAATGGTATTTTTCATTTTCCTCATAGCTGACTGCAATGATTGAACAGGTTTTCCTGCATAAAGACTCAATTTTTATTTAGTTTTAGTATTATTCCCATATACAAGCATTTTTAAACGAATAGACACAATGTATTTTGACTAATTTTAAGACCCAGATGATTTTCATTTATTTTTGTTTGTCATTTTTTCATTTTATACACCACTTAAACCAATGAAGAGTTGCACGTGGGACGGGGGCGACCCCATCAATTAGCAGGCGAGAGGCAGGGTGCACCCTGGACAGGTCGCCAGTCCATCACATGCATTAGAAAGTAAATAAAACTTTTGTTAAAGTAAGGAGTATTACTTTTCTCTTAGCATAACGAGTCTAAACACACGTGAAGATCCACAACTGACAACTGTAAGCAGTTTTGGTTTTGTTGTGACTGTCACAGCAAGTGGATAAAAGTAAATAATTCAACAGAGAGAAGTTTGTCAAAGAAATAGGAAGGTTTTTGAGAAGAACTGGGTGAAAATCAGCCTAATGGGAACTGAAGCGTAAAAAAAACAGTGAGAGAACATGAGATGCCCAAATGTTGGCATGACAATGTACATAAGTGGGTGAGGTTTAGTTGTGAGAGGATGGAGAGACAAAATGGGAGTCAGACAAGCATGACAAGCTCCAAAGAAAAGATGAGAAAAGATGAAAAAGCCAGCATAATGACAGAGCTGGGAACTGAAACGGAAGAGACAGGAAGAAATAAAGAATGTGGGAGGTATTAGAAGAAGAGTCCAACTCTCTGGAGTCGGGGGATGGGGGGTAACAGAATTAAGGAAGTGATAAATATTCAACAGAAGGCATGCAGGCACTCAGGAGACACCTTGACAGCCCAAACAAATACTTAGTGAGCACACTGGCAATAGTACCAACATGTACCAGAATACACAGCAGTCCCCAGTCGATTTTACTGACAGCAGACAACAGAGGCAGACTGAGGCTAGGAACGACACAGGTGATGAAAAATAAGAGTGAGGTGGTCAGCAGGGGAGGGATAGGAGGAGAAAATGGAGTCTGGAGCTAAAACACTGGCATTTTCTTCAGGTCTCTGTTTGCTTGTAACATGTTTACCTCATCTCTTCCTCAAATCGGCACCAACCTCGCTTGAACTCATCACTCTCCATCGCTTCTGTAACTCTGAAAAGTTGTAGAGAGCAAACCCAAGCTTTCCTCTAACCTCTTCCTGAGGGGCCATCCATCAGCTGCTGGCCCCTGATGGAATCAGGGAAGAAAATGGGGGCGGATAAAGAGCTGGAAAGAAAGATGGAGGTGGATGGCAAGGAGTTTTGCGGGTTAGGTGTGGAGGTCAGAACAGTAAGGCCAGTAGGAAGAAGGGGGCGTTTGCACCCGGGGAAATGAGGTAATCTGTTGGAGTCAAGTGAAAAATGGCTATGTTGCTCCGCTGGGACAGATTCTCCGACTCACACCACTGAGCAGGAGGTGAGAGGAACTTTTACTCTTTGAAGTCAGAGAGCAACACACACATCACCTGAGACACGTGTGTAAAAGTGTATTAACAACACAAGTGTGGCACAAGTATTCATGACACATATGGGCAAGATATATGAAAATGATGTCTAACTTAGACGAAAACATCTTTTAAACCTCACGACTGACATGATGACACTTCATAAAACATACACACGTTCCCTGCTGCACAGCGTGCTTCCTCTTACTGAAGTCCACACGTGTTCACACTGATGTTTCCATGTAGCTGGGATGTAAAGCCGTCATGTGTTGTGCCGCGTACATGCAATCGCACTGCTTCAGTGGGAAAGCATTTGTCACGGTGTCACATTGTTTATTCACACCGTTCACTCAGCATGTCTGCATTGTCTAGACTACAAGTTAACACCCTTGAAATTGCATCTTGTTTAAGGCTGCAATAACAGACATGGTTTTATAGAGAAAGAGATACCGAATGGTGAAAGAGGGGGCTACATTGGAGCTGCACAACTCTCTTTTGTCTATTTCTGCCTGTATAACTATTAATGTCATCATCGATAAAGGTGCAGAGCAAAGAGAGGAGGTAAAGCCCAAAGCAGAGCTTAAGTAAGAGTCACTCTGTTGTGTCTTTCCTGAGCTGTAACGTAGGTTACTGCATTATTGTTCATCATTTCAGGTTATGTAATGTGTTCTTTTGAGAACTATCAATGCTGAAAATAACTAAAGAAAGAAATACCAATAATTTGTGTGCTAATTTTACACACAATAATCTAGTCCAATAATAGAATAATCCAAGGTATTAACTATTTTAGTTTATTAACTAAATAAAAGGTGTCAGTATTTAAGACTTAAAGGAGCCTTATAATAATACTAATTTATTATTAATTTATAATATTAACACTAATAATACGAATATTTAAATAAGTGTGGGGAATAATTGTGATGCTTTAATGTAAACATGAACAAAGATCTAATGTTTTTAACACCATGTTATATTTTGCCATGAAGAATTAAGGCAGTGCAACCAGTAACAAGCAAAGTGTATCTAATAAAGTGACTGCTGGGTGCATATTAAGTCTTTATATATACAGCAGTATACTTTAATACACTTTATAAAAAGTTCTTTAAACCTAAGTAAAATTAACACTTGTGTGTGGGGGTTATTATTATTCCAACTCAAACTATATATCTATATTTGTATGTAGATATAAAATGACAAGCAGCAATATACATTTTTATGTATCGAGAAGCAGTTTTTTAGCTTAAACCTAAAGGTTAAGATCATTTTAGCATCCTCTACCTGAAGTGGGAGCCAATCCAAAAGGCAGGATTAATAACAGCTATGCCCTCTCGTTCTAATCCAAGAAGTTCTTTCAACTACTTGGAAGTGAGCGTTGAGGGAACGCAGAGTACTTGAGGGGTAATATGGAACGATGACATATTTTAGCTAGGAAGGAGACTTTGAATATGACGGAAAGTATTTTATAACGCTGTGCATTTTAAAATAGAGCCACTTTAGTGAAGCTGCACAAGACAACTGTGATCTCTCTGGGTAATTTCAGTCCGCACTAGCAGCTGCATTTTACATTAGCTGAAGAATTCTCAGTCAATTGGACACCCAGCTAAAAAGATATAAACCTAGACATGATGAACTCATGGACTAGTTTGTCAGCTTCAATTTAGGAAAGGAAGATCCTGGTTTTGGCACTATTCCACAGATAAAGGAAAACCACACCAGAGACTTGTATGTAAATGAAAAGACAAATCCAGGTCAAAAGTAACTCCAAGCTGCTCCGTGTTAGCACTGAAAGCAACGATTAAGAGTAACTAAATCATTCCAGAGTTTACCTCATAAAAAGCAAACATAGAAATAAAGAGCAAAAATAAAAAGAAAGTGAGTCAAATTAAAAATTCCCACATACAGATCCCTAACCAGGGCCTTCCTCACCTTCAGCTCAGACCTTTACTCTGGGCCCGAAATGGCACATTTACATTTGGAACACATCCACACATCACCCATTAACCAATCCCTTTCTCCGCTGCCCCTTTCTCACCCTCCCAGCACACTCTTCCCTTTTCCAAATCATTAATAATATGTAAATCCCATCACCACCATCACTCGCCGTGTCTTTCAACAGATGTTGACAGGCTCCGTATTTTATAGGTCAGCAGCTGAGCGACCCAGCCGGTTAAAAAGGGTGAACTCAAAGGATGCTGGGAAGAAGGGAGCGACAGATAGAAATGACATGACAAACAGCAAAGCACGGGGGGACCCCCCGCCTCCCCCCTTTTCTTTTTGACAAACCTTTCAAACCGTACGTTGGCGACGGTGACAGCAAGCAACACATTCGTCACAGTGTCTGCAGGATGCTCTTAGAAGTCCTGTGAGATCGGCTTTGCTGGCTACAAGTATAAAAAGGGAGATGCGGCCGATACTTCATGCTGCCCAGCAGCAGAAGAGAAGCAGGAGGGGGGCAGTGAGGGTCAGATATTACAGAGAATAAATAGATGGAAGGAGAGATGTTTTGCAAAAACTGGTTAAAAAACTGGGACACAGTCAAATTTGAAAATATTCTCATTTTTGTAGTGAAAACCTGCCTGGAGCTCTAGTTTAGCAGCTCTCTAAATCCATAACTTTTTAAGCCAAATGTCTCATATCTTTTAAAATAGTGTAGCCTTTTAACTGGAGCTTCTCTAAATGTGGGCCCAGACTCCTCATACTTTGAGTGACTACATCCTGTGGGAGTCAGAAACACTCTGAGCAGTTGTATTACATCCTGACAAGAGTAAATTAAGAAACTACTAATTGGACCTAAAGAAAAAACTTCTACATGAACTAATTTCACCTTGAAGAAGGAAAGCAAAGCATCTCATGGAGACGCCTGTGCCACATGGATGATCCTGGTTTTTAGCAGTGGGCTGGAACAAAGGCTTATTTACTGAAAATATGATTATTGAAAGGTAATCTGAAGTAAATCTTTTAAATTAAATTGACTGCACATGGCTTTATTTTATTTCTATGACATGATAATTGATTGAATTATCTTTAGCTTGTTGTGCCCTTCTTTTCACACCTACTGATAAAAAACAGAAAGGATGGTTATTGATTTTTCTGAATCTTAGAGGAAGACTTTAATACCTTTTGGGCATTTGAGAGATAGAAAACACTGCTGTGTCAAGAAGAAGTGTGTTCAGCAATAACTGATGGGAGGAATACGTGTCAGGGCATGAGTAGATCAGAAACAAAACCATCTCAATAATGGTGCCAAGTTACAATCTGACCTGCTGATGACTCTTTTATGCAAAACCTAGTGCAGCCATTAACTGTTGGTTCAATGCTTTGAGTAATAAAAGCTGTTTTTAAAAAGAACCAAGCTTCAGCATCATTATCATTTCCCATCATGCTACCATATTTTCTTTCAATTAACACAGATGCACACAAGGTCAGGCAAGAAGGGGAGACAGAGAAGGAGCCAGATGGAGAGAGGTGTCCCCATCAGGTGTAAATCAATCACCTACATGAATGAGTTCAGCTTGGCACAGGTAGAGCGGAAATTAGAGCAAAGCTGGCTATAACACACTGGTGAACATGCACACGAATGAACCATCGCAAGCGCTGGCACACATGCTTTAACTAGTGCTGGTTAGACTGGCAGGAAATTGGACGGTCAGGAAATGGTGCTGAATATTGGGCGGAGATTGTTGAATCCCACGGGCTTTGCACTCTCCTTTTAAATAGCAACAACAAAGTGGTTCCATGTCAGTGATAATATTGAGTCTGTGCTCGTGGTTTCACATGTGGCCAGTTGTAGCTGATATATTTCCACCTGAATCACTTTTTTTTTTACATATTTTTACCCATTGTCAGCTATATTACCGTTGAGGTTTGATTTAAGTGGAAATTGTATGAACACCTTTAAAAAAGTGTGACAGGAAGTGGATAACTTCACAAGTTTGCCAGAAATTATTTCCTCTTCCTAAACGGATGACTTAAAAACAATAATATATGTGAAGGTTTTATAATATGATGGACTAAAAGTACAAGCAACTGTCTTTTATGGTGTAACAAATACATCATCAAATCTTTAACAAACAATGCAAAAAGGATTATAATGGATTTTAGGAGGAATAGAAAGAAGCTGAGTACTGTGTAAGTCTGAGGAGAAGAAGTGAAGATGGTGCAGAAGTTGGTGTGAAATCCTGTCACTGAACTTCCTTTCAAGGTTTCACAAAATAAAAGCATTGTTTGTAAAGCTTTGAATTTGCAGGTGATTCCATTGAGCAGTACTTATAATCTGGTCAGCCTGATGAGATCTTAAGAGAATTGTGGTTCATGCAATGAACAACATAGTGTTACTTTGGGGTGTTTTAATGGCTGCAGAACATTTACCACAACTTTTTAAAACCTTTCACCCTTATTTCCCCTTGTAAGTCATTGAAAAACTCTGCGTTTGCTCTCTCTGGAGCCACCGAAGCTGACTGTATGGTTCACTAAGTCTTAAACACAATGAACAATCCTGCACACCCTGGATACATCACAGGGACAAAACAACAGTGTTCAGTGAGATGCTGAAAACATGACTTGATGCAAGACACGGATAGTTAAAAGAGGTTGTTCGGAGCGATAACCATCGCTCTGGATGAAAAAATCTAGTCTTTTTTGTAGACAAAACAACATTAGTATGAAAAAAGTACATTTGAATTTTATTTATTTTGTATCGTAATCAGATTTATGTTTCCAGCTAATGAAGTTAGCTTGACTTTGTTACCTTTCTTTCTTTATGTTTGGTGTCTTTACTTACACTAGGACCAAAATAATACAGTTTGTGGGAAAAAAAAACTGCAACATATAGTTATAAGGTATTTCAATCAATTTAACTTTAATTATAAATCAATTTTCATACAGAAGCAGCTCACAATAAACACATAAAATACATACCCACATACTCCCCACCCCAACACATTTTATACACAAACATAATTTTTATAGCATCTAGTTTTTGTCTCTTTAAAAACAGAATAAAGTCTAAGTCTTGTGAAAACTTCAAAGCAACCCAACGATCATCTCAGGAGGAAACAGTGGAACAGGAAATGCTCTCCTGTACCTCAATAAAATTATTCTAAGATTGTGTTTACACGGAGTTTAAGCACAGCTAGTCATGTGAAAACATACACATTCTGAGATATCCGTCTGTCTATACTGTACAGTATAGTCCACAACACATTTTAAAACATGTCTGGTTTAAACAAATGTGTACAAAAATAGTTTAACAAAAATAAATACAAATTAAAATAAATAGTAAATAAAAAGTGATACTAAGTAAAGTAAATATTTAGGTTAAATTTCATAGACATTGTACATTCTCCTTTGAATACTAGGATAAGTAATTGATGTTAACTAGCTAATTAGCCAAGTTAAATGACTTGTACAAGGCTATTTAGTTCACTAATCCAAAACATGCTAATGCTAGAAATGCTAATACTAGACATGCTAATGCTTGTACTTAGTTGCAAATGTGGCTATAATTTAAGACACAGTTTGCTTAAATAAAAAAAAAACAGAAATGTTGTGTTTTGTTGTACATATACTATTTATAAATGATATTGGCAGTCATCTGGCATACAAGTGTCAGTTACCTTCAACCTTCAAGCCAAATCTTTCTGTGGTATCTGAGAAATCCCTGAATTTTGCACTTCATAATTTTTTAAAGGGTTACGAGTTCAGGAGGTACACCTCTTCCAGCCGCCATACAAAGCTGACCGACTACTCACACCAACCATAAGAAAAGAAATATCGCTCTTTGTTGCACATAACCTGAGAGATTTCTGTACTTTCTGACTTTTATGAATAAAAATGCTGCAAGAAAAGATCGACTTCTGGGGGATGCAATGTTTTTAAGAAGATTTCTTAAAACATGAGTATAGTTCTAAGCTGGAAACCAGCCAATTTCTACTGTATAAACAACTATAAGACACGTGTAAGGGAAGGAAAACCATATGGAATAACCACTGGGGAGTACAGTTTTCCGTAAGTTTAATTCTTAGATAGTAATCAAAACAAAAACATTTTTATAGAAAATAATTAATGTGGAGATTAATACTTAAACGCCACTCTGGCATCTGCTGGTTCAAAGAAAAGGCCATCTGTCTATAACGGGCACTACAACGGGCAGCCCTCCCATACATCGTTTACATGGTGGACCCTTTGTTTACAGTGTTGCCAGCTTAGCAACTTTTCACCATGTCTGGCAAGTTTTTAGAACTTTTTAATGAAGCTTTAAAGTAAAATTGTGCTAATCTGGCTCTGGCTTACACAGTCTGACAAGACTAACTTTAAAAGAGCCAATAGAGCTTGATAATAATCTATTTATGTTCCAAAAATAATTAATTTGATCATATTTAATAACAAATTTTTATGTATTCATTGTGTTGTGCTGTTTTTGTGGTGTTCTAACTTAGACCCCCTCCCCCCAATAATATTTATAATGGTATAGATTATCATCCGTGTCCTGGGACATCACTATTAGGATGGGTCAAATTTTCAAATGTGTTGTAATTACATGAATAAACAAACACACAAAGTTATCTTTCAAAAAACAACAGTATGGAATTGGCCTCATCCTCCTCAGTGAGCCGACAGTGGCAGAAGGTTAGCAGGGTCTCCAGCAGAGACAGCTGCAATAAACACGACTATTATATGTTGATCCTACTGTGAAATATAATCACAAATGATAAACGAGCCATTTAGGAAAAGAAACACACTTCCTAGTTTGGCTGCATTAACCGATGAAGATCAGAGGTGACACAAATATTACTGTAACCACGTTTAGAGGGTGCCTCGGGTACTCATTAATAGCATCTCTTGTGAACAGACAACAGCTAGTCAGGTCTGAGCAGCTCTGGGCTGACAGGCAGCAGCAGCTGGAGCCATTTTGAATTCCTCTCCACAGCAAAACATCAACAAGCATGAAGCTTACTGTTGTATTTCCAGAATGGAGTTTTGTCCATCAAGTGGGACTGATGACCCTAACATGCGGCGAGTAAGCCTCCAGCTATAAGAGCCTCAGCCTCTCACCTTGACGGCTCCAAACTGAATGCTGACCAATCAGTGTGCAGATTGACACCCTGCTGACCGAGCTGATCATGACTGAGATTCCAAACCTCAGAGTCAAATGAAAAGTGGTTACACGGTCAGCTGCCCACATTTCCAGTGTGGTTGCTACCAGAGTGTGCCCGTCTTTGTACATTTGACTCACGCTGTCTGGGTGCATCCAAGGTATCGTTTTTAGGCTTGTTAAGTGGCAGGCTGTGGTAAGGAGTCATGCATATTTCAGCATTTACTGGTAGGATAATTGCTCTGACTAAATGACAAACATGAGTAAAGCTGAGTGGAAGCAGAAGAGACAAAATAAAAATGAAGAGAAACCACAGGTTTATTTTTAGAGTCAAATGTTGCGTGTTCTCAAGTATCAGAGTAAGCAAGCTGCCTATATAGATGTTTTTCACCATGATCCAATTTATGATGATTAAGAATAAGCAGCTGAAGACACTGTGCTCAGAATACTAACTTTTAACACTACTCTGTGACGGAGTAGCCGTCACTAGCCATGTTTATATGGGCACATGTAATCGGATTAAATGCCTGATCAGATTAAAAATCATGAATGAAAACACGTCATTCGGTATATTCTAACCCGATTGGACCCATTCGGATCAAAATTTCGTTCCGATTGAGAGTGGTGGGTTATGCTGATTGTTATTCCGATCAATGCACATGTACACACTTTTCCCCATGTTTTAATAGAAGGGATCTTCTCTGCATATGTCACATCAGTTACGTCACCTAACGCGAAAGACTTTCTAAACATGGTGGGCGCGAAGCAAAACTGGTCCGTTTCGGACACAAACACGCTACTTGAACTTTTAAAAGAAATGAAAATTGTGCAACGACTTGACTTAATGCACGTAGAATTAAGTTATCCTCCGGTTGTTGCTCCTGGTTTAACATCACGTACAGAAGTATATATACACTGTTGGGTTTATAGCGTTAACACCGAGGTCAGTAAAAGAAAACGAATGCTCTGAAGAACAAAGTGCGGCTCGATGACAAAAGTAGACTTGAAAAACACAAACGGAAGGCAAAATCTAAGACGAAATAAAAGTTACAAGCGAGCAGTAATGTATGCAGCCATGTTTGTTTACAACGG
>JBAMHV010000023.1:4607350-4618179 GCA_037177535.1 Pseudomugil gertrudae
ACATCCTGATGGAAACGCTCTGTTTCTGGGTATAATCGTGTGAGACCGGGCGGAGTGGGTACTAATGGAAAAGCGCCATTAGATGGTGGATCACAAACAAAATAACCAACCATACACGGCCTCACTGCATCTTGGGGTTCAAGGATAATCCTTAATTTATCTAACATGCATGTTTATGGACTGTGGGAGCGAGATGGAATACCTGGAGGGAGGACATAAAGTCCATCCAGCGATTAAACTGGAAATCATGGTGAAAGGTGACATCGCTAGCCGCTGCAGCCACCTGAAATTCTGCAACAACATTTTTCTCTTGTTAAAAATGTATCTGCCTTTCTAGTAAGGTGGTAGTCGGACATTGTATAAAGATGTACATAGATGTGCGGTTGTATGATGCATCCAACATCAATGTTAAGCTGTACACTTTGTGTTCTTCTCATGTTTTCCAGCCCAGTAGCTTCATTTATCTTTATCTGATTAAGTTTTTAGAAAATTATTAAGAAAACCTTCAGGGCAGACCCTGTTACGGAAGCACATCCCCAGTTTAGCTGCTTATCAGTGACTCGCTGAGAAACCTGCAGCGCTGTCCATGGTGCTGAAACTGCACACCTCACTGTGATCTGCACTGCTGGAGTTTTCCCCTGGGATCTGTCCTGTTGCTGTCTTGTTGCTCCCTCCTGGAAGCTGTAATGACTAAACTGATAAATAAGGATCCTTTCTGCTAATTTAGCCTAAACAAACAGCATCAAGGCAGCAAAGAAGTGAAAATTGTGTGAGACAGGCATGAAATCACAGGATCTCACACTCACCAGCGTTGTCTAACACAGGATACAATAACACAATAGTTGGAAGGCACTTCTGTGTTTTCATATGAGCTTTGCAAAAGAAAGTAAAACACAACAAAACCCAGAAAAAGGAACTAAAAGGTAGCAACTGAGCCATGGAAAACTTGATGACAATGGACAATATGCTGCTCTTTCGACTTAATAAAAAGTTAAAGAGGAAAGTGAATTATATATGACTATATGGAAAGACATCGGCTTGCACATCTATAAAATTGTCAGCAGTGTATTAACGATTCCCTTTGTTGAACTCTGTCCCAACAGACGCCACCCACCACCGCAGTCATCTTTGCACATTCTGCAGCGCATCTTCAAACACTCCTGCAAAAGGTTGTCATTCTCCTTCATCTATCATTCTCTAAATAAGCTCTACAAAAAGGAATACAGTGAAGAAACAGACGGTGGGAGCTCTCTTAGGCCTGCGTTCCTTCACTGATATCAACTGCACCATGTCAAATATTTATATTGCTGCCTTGGAGACTAAAGTATTATATCTGAGGGAGCTATAAATTCCAAGAGAACATGCGATCACATGGTTAAGCAGATTATTAATATTTATTTTGCGTGCATGTCCTCTCTCCCCCTGACCTTTAGAAGACTATTGACACAACATGAGGATAAAAAAAGGTTTGAAAAAATCTGACGTGCACTGTTTTCTTTTTACGGCTTCCTCTGATGCCTTCTATGACGCAGCTTCTCACTTTTCAAGTTGTTATTTACATGCAGTCACCCTGCTGTACAACACGAAATGTGCTGTGAGCTCAATGAGGGCACACAGAGGGGATAAGACAACACTGGGCAGTCTCCAGAACCCAAGGGATGATGTATGTGTAAAAAACGGCAGCCTGGCCTGGGAGGCTGACATCGCCACAGAGGTAATTAGATACTTAGATGTCATGTTCAACAAGCTCACTCTCTCTCCTACCCCCTCTCTCTCTCTTTCTGCTTTTTCTCCCTGCTTCTCAGGCCCTCTGTCAACCTCCTTCATCCCTCTCTGATGGCTAATTTGGACACTAGAATTAAAAAAAGTAGCAGGGAAGTGGTGCTTTACACTGGAAATTATTGTCAGTATTAAGAAGTAAAGTAAAATGTGAATCTGACTCAAAGTGGAACCGTAACTGTAACCTCTTCAACTCAACCCCCGCAGACCTAAAACTCACATCTAATTGCATAGACAAGTGCTATAAAAACCCAAAGCATGTCATTAGAAATCCCACTCTAGATCAAATTCTTGTAAAACACATCAGCCTGAATTACACGTGAATGTGATGTTGCAGGTACTAATGGGTATCCCTTTATTCCGTTTTTCAGGCACGTGCTCAGACATTTTCCCCCCAATCTCTAAAAATGAAAGGAAAAAGTCTCATTATTGGAGCATTGGGAGACTTTTTTCTCGTCTCTCTCTCGGACTGCCTTCATAAGTGTGTAATCATGTACGATTTCATGAAACTGGCAGATGATTCTGTCAAAAATGTATCTGCAACACTCATATGAGATACTTTTATGAGAATGGGTAGAAAAAAAAGCTCCCAGTTACTGGATGGTTTTTAGGACTGATGAGCCTTAGATAATGCTTTGAAGATGGCTTATATTTGAAGCAGGGAACATCAAGGGTATTGTCAACCTGTACTTGAAAATTATGGTCTTTTTTTTTGTCGTTTTATATGTAAAAAAAATGGTGCAGCTCCTTTTATCAGCTGCGAAACTGGTTTATCATACTGTCATGACATTTTAAGTTTAATTACATGTAAGTATTTTTTGCTATTCATGAGCTTTGCTTTTGACATACTTTATGTTATCTAGTGATGAAAACTTCATTACTATTGCTGCCATTTTAACTCGTTTAGGTTGCTATGGGCTTTTGAAAAATATCTTCAAAGTAACTACTAAATATGTGATATTTATATTTGTTTTCACTGTTAAGCAAGAAACAATTAAGATAGGTTATGTCTGACTTGACTTGATACATTGTTTTATCATATATATGAAAACATCCCTGTATGTATATCTAAATGTGACATAACTATAATACAATTCTGTCAATCCCTTAAGCTACAAGACCTACTTGAATTATTTTAGAGTCATAGTAAATAAAGCAGCTTTAAACCTTTACAAAATCAAAGTAGAATATGTGAACATTATCTCTCCTAAGGTCAACTCTGATAAAATGAAGCAGAACAAAATTGAGACATTTTAGTAGCAACGGCTCAGGCGAGGTTTCAAAAATGGCTTTTTTGGCACAGTGTGGTACCATCTGTTCTCACCGTCCCCCAAGTTGGAGACATTTTAAAGGTAAAAAAATAAATAGTGTACTATGAAGAAGTATGTAATGCGATGTGGAAACTCTAAGGTGAATTTTAATCCGTTAAAAAGTAATCCAGTGTGCTAATATCAGTTAATGCTATAAAGTTAAACATATTATATCATTTTTGGGACATTTCGCATAACATTATGGTAAAAACCTCATTTTGTGCACCATAGTTTTGTGCTACTGGTTTCCAGCCCCTTGGTGGATACCAGAAAATAAGTTTGACCTACTACGTTGTAATAAACATAATAAAATATCTTTATTTTTCTACAGTTCATGTTTTACTCTGAGTGGATGATGTTTTTATTGTTGTTGTTAACAACTTTATTTTGTTTTGTTTTTCTTAGTTTAACTGATAATTTTCTGTTTCCTTTTCTTGGAAATGTCACAGGTGGTGTTCTGTTTCCTGACAGGTGTAGCACCTGTTCTTTTTTTACTGTTATTTTTATCTGCCTATCTCAGGGGTGTTAAACTCCAGTCCTCGAGGGCTGGCAGGTTTTTGCTGGAGTTTGACACCCCCGGTCTATCTGGTATCCCCTCGTCCTCCTCCCCTTTTGGTTGTTCTTTCTGTCTCTCTCTCTTTGCTTTATTTATATTACCTGTTTATTTCTTCTTACTGTCTCCCAACTGTTTTGTCCATGTACATTCAGCAATAGCAACATTTTTAAAAAAAAGAATAGTAATGACATTTTTAAGGAGGCCTTATATCATAAAGCTTCTCCTGGAAAGGTAAATTTGTTCTGCAAAATACAGGAGCCTCTGTTTGCTATGATGCTGGACAGGAAGATAAGAAAAGCATTGGTTTTATATGCACTACCACATATTATTTACATAGTAAGTCATATATAAAGCAACAATAAAGTGTGTATAATGATTTCTTTTTCTGGATATCCTTTATTTTATAAAGTATAGAAATACTTTAGATATGTTTTTTTGTTTTTACATCATCTATGAGGTTTCCAACACAGTTTATCAGCACTCCAAGTAGTTTTCAATTTCTTTCAATTTCCATTCCATTAACTTTGATTGTAGCCATATTCTTATTTATTCTGGTGCCAAATATGACAGACCTAGTTTTATTTTCATTTAATGATCATATTATATGCGTTTCCAACCCCTTTTATTATATGAAGTCATTTTCAGCTGTGGTCAGAAGCTGATCAAGACTTTTACAAGAACAATACAGAGTTGTATCATCAGCAAACAAAACACATTTTAACAGTTTAGAAACATTGCAAATATCTTCAAGGTATAAAATGAATAATTTAGGACTAAACACAGACCCTTATCTGCAATTGTTTTTGATTTTACATTATTTACTTCACATATTAATATTAATCATAAAAGTAACTTTTCACCATCTTATACATTTTCTCTAATTTAATCATTAATATGTCATTAATTCAACTTGTATTTGGAGAACCTTGTGTTTTATGTTTCTTACTTGCTGAACCAGTCACACATTTTGCATCCTTGAAAGCTAACTCACCAACTCCCCCCTGCTCCTAATTTTAGATGCTGCACCAAACATTCAGCTGGTTGATTATAGTTGCCATCTCCTTGCCACAGTATCATCAATAAGGATCTTAATTTGCAAATCATACTTTTGCATCACTGCATGAATGTTTCATTCATTATGACTAATCAATTAACTTGTCAGATCTGACTTGTCAAAATGAGAAAAAAATGAGGTTCCACTTCACTGTAGTGAATCTGAGTGTGCACAAATGATCAGCCTCCTGCGCTTGTGTCGTTCTTTGCACAGATCGTGAGTCATTTTCCTAGCCTCAGGGAAGGGTGTAATTGAAGCCTGGTAAAAGATAATGTAATTTGGAATAGATCATAAATAATGAATAGCCAGGACCCAACTAAAGTATATGGGGGGAAATATTATCTGCTGTTTTAACTGTAGGCTGGGTAAGTGATAAAGTGAATCCATCTCCTGTTAATACTGTCGTCTAGCCTGTGGGCAACAAGCATTAAAACAAAGTGAAGAGTAAATGTTATAAAACTGCTAGTAAAAAAAGGCAAACATGCAAACCTTTATTGTTTTACTTCAGTTAAAGCATGATGTCACATTTAAGAGTTTAATGTCGCTGACTGGAAAACTATCATGGCTAAGGAGTTAAAACACACAAAGTCGTTTTGTTCCCCCTCTTGACCTAAATGACCAGATGCAACAACCTCATAAAATCAAGACACCATCTGATGATTCAGACTTCCAGACTCCATCTGATGCAACCTGCTCTTCACCATCTATCCCATGTCAATCCTCAGCAAAGGCTCATACATCAAAATCCCCTAGTAGTCCGTTAACCGCCATGTCTTTTATGTCCCTGAGGTTGGCCAGAGAGATGAGAGCCTGGGATAACAACGGCTGCAGGGGGTGGGTCCAGGTCAACAATGACTGACTGCAGGGTTTAGGCCTTGTGACAAGGTTAGACACCGATGTCTGACCCCACCACTGCCGGTGCTCCTTTTTCTTCTGCCACCCAACAGTAAGCCCGGTGTTCCCTGCTGCTTAAGCTGATGGATACGGGCGCCGGGAGGACGGGGGATTGAGTAGGACAGCACTGATATCGGCTTTTTTGACAGTGATCCCTGTTGGCCATCACTCAACACAGATCGTCCTATCATTTCTATCCCCCCTGACTCCTGTTGCCCTCCTAATCTCGGGCTGTCCTACTCCCTTCATCCAGTAAAGTCATCTCACAAGTTCTGCTTGACAGATTTGCACTTTTTCCCCCCCATCACGTATGTAAATTTTGTTTGGACATTGTGAGGAACAGATTAAATGAGGAGAGGAAGTCCTCCCTCAGGGAGTTTGTAAGGAACAGCACTTCCCATCTTAAATTATTCAGTTTTTTTTTTTAAATGCACAAATTTCTGCTTTTTCTGTGTCAATTTATGGTGGGAATATTTTTCCTTCAAACAGAAGAAAACCACAGAAATCAGGCATCAGTTGGCAATGTAAAGTATACTGAAATAAAGCTCACAGACATCTGTTTACACAGAGCTCATTTAATATTTTCCCTGCTGAGTCAACGCACATGATTTATTCTTCTGTCAACCGTGCTCTCTTTTGTGTCTCTGGAATCTATACGCCTACATAATTGTCTGGCAAACCACCGTCCTTTAACCTCAGTCCCCTGTCCCTAAATAAGCACGAACAAACAAAAAGAATGAGGACAGCTGAGTTCAGATATATTTTTGGTAATAGGTAATTTTCTGTATTACGAGGCAGGAACCCAACACTCCAGGGCCTTCTTCCAGACCACCGAAGGATGCTTGAGAAAGGAAGAATTTAACCAGGGCATTTTTTAGAGCTGCTTCAAGCAAACTCTAAAAATAAAGGACTGCGACCTTCACATGATTCATCTCATTTTGCTAGACATCCAAGGGAAAATAAACTCAAAGGATAAAGCTGTTCATTATTTTTATGGCCCAGAAAACAATTACTGAGGAGTTAATGACCTTCTATTGTTGCTTCAAAAATGTGAGAAAAAAACAAGTGCGCATAAAGGCCAATAGTATTGCAACAAAGGCATCAGTAGCCGCATACTTTACGCCATATTTCTGCAGCATCACACAGCATTGCTCATGTCCTCTCCAGCTCAACCAGCCTTGTTGTTGATAACAATGCTGCCTGGCATGCAGCCAGCTTTTAGCCCTACAAAATGCCACCATTTGTCCTGACTTGACAGATTCCACATCCTGGGTGAAAACAAGTATTAAGAAAGAAAAAAAAAAACACGTCCCACTGACCTAGCCTTGTGCAACATCTCTGACCCTCATCACACAGCTCTGTGTTGTTTGATCTGTGGATGAAAAGGCCTCACTCATCCAGCAATGACAAGCCATTTCCTTCCACTTCTGTCCATGCTGTCTGGTAATGAATAAAGCAGCACACACAAATGCAGCACATATAGGCACAAATGGTTGTCAGCGTTATCATTCATCAGGCCATTGCTTCTCTAGCTGTACTGCGGTTATGCTCAGCTAACCAAAGCAAGCAGGATCTGTCCAACTTGACACTCAGTACTTTATGATCGAGGACAGACTGCTTTAGTTTGATCCATCAAAACGTGAGAAATAAGTAATAGCCATTGTCATTTCCTGACCTTTATCTCTAAGCTCCATGTGTAATTAAAGATGCTGTTTGCTTTAATAAAATTATAATGGGAATAGGATATGGAAAGTATGAGGGGACACGGGGAAAAAGAGAAGAAATGATGCATGTCAAAACCTTACCAGTTCATAATCACCCCCTACTCCTCCTCCAGATACCTCAGCTACGATGACCTGCTAAGGGTTCAAACTTAAAACCATGGGGGTACCGTGCCTTTCCAGTTGCAGCCCCCAGACGCTGGAACAGCTCCCACCATCAAATTCCCCCCCCCTCCATCGACTCTTTTAAAGCTCGGGCCAAAGTACAACTCATCCCACGAGCCTTTGAATTGTCCGGATTAAACCCCCTTTCACCCACTCTGTACTTACTTGCTTCCTTGTTTTACTATAACTGTTCAGTCCTTTGGTCAAATTGACTTTTTTTAATGTGCTTTATAAATAAACTATAAAGTTAACTGAATGCCATCACTCTGCGTCATTCGACAGTACTTGCAGCTGCTATAAATACTGAGATAAGAGCATAATTATACATGGTTATCATAAAACTAGCTGTTAAAAACAAGACTGATTGAACTGCCTTGTATAGCTTATAAATATAATATTAGCTTATGGTATACAGATGCAATACCTGAAATACTCAACATTTTTCTTGTATTTTATTTATTTATAGTATTGATCTATTTTTCATTCCTACTCCAGTGGTGTGGTGTGCATTGCAAAGCATAATGGGTGATAATGATATTGTGTGTGTGTGAGATGACCCTGGTTTTTGGACATTACAGGGGAATAAATATGATTTCCATTCGACCTTTTTCTAATTTGAACCTAAACATAACAACAGTGATGATACCAAGGCTGATTCATTACAGAAAATGTACCCTAAAATGAAAAAAGATCATAGAGGTGGGAGGTTGTAGTGATGCATCAGCGCTTACAACCACACCACATAAAGAATTATGAATCAGCTCTTCAGTGCAAACATAATTTAGCTTTATACTGCAGCATACTTAAGCCCCAGACTTTAGTCAAGGACAGATTCATGCTCATCATCAGTTTCCTAAATGTTTGTCCACATTATTCATTACAGACGCAGCCGTGTTTCAGTTTTCTGTCTTTTTAGTGGTGATGCTTTTGCATGTGATATTATAGAAGATTGAGATTGTTTTAGGGTGGCAAAGTCTTATTGTAAGTTACAAAAAAACAAACAAACAAAAAAGAAAAAATAATCCATCCTATTCAACTAATGTTGGACACAGGTACAGTAAATGGTGTCAAAACATCCCATTTACCTTCCTATACTTCCTTAAACTCCCTGATGAATGACCTTGTGTCTGCAACAAGCAGCTGAGTGTGAACCACTTGGAAAAACAACTATTTACTCTCAACTTCTTTCCACTATGTATACACACACTCACACCGGCTCTTCTGTTTCTTATACAGATTTATTTACATTTTGCTCTTACACAGCAGCTTGTTTACATCTGTTTCTCCCCATTTACTTGGTGCCTTTTTGCTCCTTCCTGTCTTTTTCACATATACAAGCTTATTTACACACCACCGTGTTCCCTCACTGATCCCCTTTTGAAAACCACTTAATTAGAAAGGCCTGTGAGGTGCGCCTGTCCTTCCTCCCCCTCTCTGCCTTACACACACACCTCTAACCAATCCTTTTTTGTTTTTTCCCTTTCAACCAACTACTGACTCCCTTTAAAACCGCATCTCATCTTGTGTCTCTGTGCTCTACCTGACTAATTACACAGCGAGATTAGAGGTGGTGGCGGAGCCCAGTAAACACCACAACAGCTGTAAAGACATTAATATTCATCTTGCTATTATTATAAGGGGAAAATAGCGTGAGCAAGCTACAGAGTGAAGGACATCAGCAATAGGAGGTCTGAATTGTTCAACATTAACATGCTCAACAGGACAACACAACTTTAATTAAGTGAAAACCATCTGAAGGAACACACAAAGTTCACTGGTTCAAGAGACTCAGGGAGAGCTCGTACCCTCATTAGCTACAGGTCTTTTAATAATCGGTGTGGGAGGGTAGCTGCTATGCTCCCACATGTCAGTGGCCATCAACAACTTGACAATATGAATTCTGGTTTTTTTTGGGAGGTCACCACAGAGCCAACATCAATCCAAGATGTTTAAAAAAGAACAGAAGATTCATAAAGAAAAAAACGTAATCAGTTTTGCCCTGATTTGAGCCACAGACACAGCAGGAAACTACCAAACTGTAACAGGTCTCAAACATATCCACCTGAACTCTCTGAGCTCATGAAAGGGAACTTTGGGCGCCTGATTAAAACCAAGTGGCATGTCTTTTTTAGGGATTGACCTGGAGTGTACTGTACCTGAGACACACACATAAACACACTGAGCACTCGCTGTGTTTTGAAACACAAACCCCGACCTACTTACCCTTACAGCCGGGAGTGGAACTTCATGCCCGGCCCGAGAAGCTGTGACAGTATTGATATGCTATTTATAATTTCTTTTTGAATAAATTACATTATTCAAAATGGGAAAGAGCAGAGAAGAAATTGGAGAATGGCCAGAGGCAACCTAGTTTGTTCGCAGTGCCTGGCAAGACTTATTGGATTTGTTGTGCTCTCTCTCAGTTCTCATTAAGAACAGGGATCACAAAGTCAAGCTAATGAAGGTGAGGATGCTGTGTGCACTGTTTTGTGTGTGTGGGAGTATTTTGTGTACTGACAAATCCTTGTCATCAGGGCTCATAGAGATGACAGACTTTTGTCATTGGCAGTAGGCGAGCGCTGTGACCAAATACTCACAGATCAAGTGTCTATGGACTGGCTTAGACCAGGACTAATGACAGCAGGGAGAGTGAAATACTGCAGCCCACATGCTGTTAATTGGCTTAACATCTGAAGTGGACATGCCTGATTTGGCAGCTAAAGGTGCACGCTCCATGACATGACAGTTTAGTTTTTGTTGAGTATACTTTAAAACAAAAAGCAAAGTGATTTTTCCAGAACCTCCATGCACTCATGTAAGAGATAACCCAATGCAATTCACAGCTTTCACCGTGCTGTGTGGATCATATGCATCATTGTCTTTGTGAATGGTGTTTAATAAATATAGGAAGTTATACCATTTGGAAACACCATGTGATATTTCTTCTTGTCTAAAACAAAATTTGATGTGAGCACATTCATAAGCGTACATTGAAATGGTGGTGGAACTTTTTTAATTCTCTTAAAGGGGACATATCATGCACTTTTTTAGCTCTTAAATACATGTGTTGTGCACTTTTAATTGTTTAGGAATGCAGAAAATGTACATTTACTCCCTCCTGATGCTGCACATATATTTTTAAATATTTTTTGTGGTCATATTTTTTAGTCTGTTTAATTTTCTCTATTCTCTTATTTTTTTATCTATTACATCATAGTATTTGCTGTGGGTCTGCCAAATACGGTTGTGGACTTCCAGGTAATCAAATTCATGAATCTGATACGTTGACATTTACAGTAAACTTACCAATAAAATGTTTCTCTGCCAGGAGATTAGCGTATCGCTGCTAT
>JBAMHV010000023.1:4619613-4637868 GCA_037177535.1 Pseudomugil gertrudae
GAACAGGGTTATAAGGTGTGTGTGAAGCGATACACACCTCAGAACAGGGTTATAAGGTGTGTGTGGAGTGAGAATAAACAGGAATTCAGACCAAAGCATTGCAGTTCTACTTTATACAAACAATAAATTAATGATTTACATGTTAAAAGGATTTAAAAGTATCATATATCTCTAAACTTTCTGACAAGCTCACTACTGTACAGTTCTGCTTTATTTTTCCTTTAAATTCACTAATCAACTCCAACACGGTGGTTAAAACACCACTAAGAATCGAGGATGTTGACATTGTTGGACCTGAAGTATATGTTAAGACCATGTGCTCCCCTCCCGATTTGTTTTGGATCTACATGATACCAATCTATCCTTCTATCTGCAGTTCTAAAACCATCCTCATTTTGGCTCATTATCAGACACAAATTTTGAATTAACTATGTTACAGTAAAGTTTCATTTGCATCCAGAATAGATATGTCAAACTTATTTGGCATTTTTTAGTTGTTTTGAGTCGAGCAAAATGTCTTTGGAACTTCAACTCTTGTTAATTGATAGAAAATGTAGTTGCTAAAACATTCTCACCCTCAAACCCACGGACCAAAACGCAGCTCAGTAGCTTCCACTTTCCAAACTGAAAAGCCTTTTCACTTATCAGCTCTCATCAGCCACTGAATTACAGGAAATGTCTGCCAAATGCATCTAAATCCTGATCACTCTCACTGCCAAACCTCCCAGCTTTCACTGCTACAAAGGGAGTAAACAAAAAGAAAAAAAACACAGTATCCACTTATAGTTTTTACGGGAAAGAATGCTGATTACTGCAATAGAAGGAATGGTTATTGAGATTCATTTATTAATGTCAGCTGGGCAGCTGATTGAGAGGAGTCAGATCGGAAGTAACAGGCGTTGCTGCCATTTTTCTTTCTATTACAAAATCTTATTTAAGTTGTTTCTTTCATTTTGTAAGTTACTTGTGAACAGGCTCCTGCAGATGGTCATTATTGCCAGGTACAATACAGCAATCATTCCTGAAAAATGGTAAACTTTTTATTCATGGTGTACTTCTGAATCTCAGTGCCACAGGGGCCATGTGAAGATGTGAGATTTAATCAAGGAATAGCGAGGAATGTAGAAAGCCTCATCCTAATCAGAGTTGAGAGAGTTATTATACTCACGCTGCTTTCGCTGTACAGATCAACCCAGTATATTCCTCTCCATCATTCCACATCAAAGCCAACCTCTTCCTGTGCAGCCTTTTACAACGGGACAAACCGGTGGGCTGGTAAAGAGCCCACCTTGGGGTCACCAATCATGTAGAGGACTTGTACATAACTCTGTCATCTCCTGACATCACTCCCTTGAAATGGGAGAGGAATGGCAGGCATAAATCGCAACCAGACGCCGCCCAATCAATACACCACCAAGCTGACTGACACGTCATTTGTCATAAGAGACGTGTCCGTCTTGCTGTACCCACCAAAGATGTACCCATTTCCGTCATTTCACAATTTCTGTAAACTCCTGGCATACCACGGAAAGCAAGCAGAGGTCTAAGTTGCACATCTAGTGCTTAAGCGTGAAAGCGAGCGGGGATGCTGTGCAATAGCAATATTTTACTTACCTAGCGTGTTTACTTCCCAAATGAGCAAAGTAAAACACTTATTTCAGATTTAATTTGCACCAAAAAACCTCAAATAATCAGCCAAAAATCATACAGAACATACACTTATACATAGAGAAAGAAAACCCTGAAGAACCCCAACTTATCAATAAGTTAAGGCTTACAATAAGGCTTATCAATAAGTCCTGTGTTCCCCATGTAAGGGGACATGCTTTTATTTATTTTTTGAGTGGTCAGTGGAGTTACTTCCTAATTGCCTCCACTTCCACTGGGTTACAGAAGTTAAAAGCTCTGCACATTTATCTTGTGTAATCTATTAATGCAGCTTAATAATTGATACACTGCCTCTTTGACTGTGGTCTTGGCCCATAATCAATTAGTAATTTTAATGAGCGGGCCAAGAAGTCAGATGAGAGGGTTTCCCAAGAAAGTTTATAGAACCAGACATCCCAGACCATACCTAATAGCCACCTGAGTGTGACCCTTTATCCACTCAAGGAAAATCATTAGCTTTGAGTTTTGAATATTTGATCTATCTGAAAATTAAATCCTTATCTATAAAGATAACAGTCCTGAATTGTCCCTTACTAACTGGCAAAGATTGTACAGTTTAGGCATTGTATTACATATTTGGTGATGATAATCAGGCATCTTGTGTAGCTTTATCCACTTCGAAGATCGCTTGGTAAATATATCAATCCAAATGTCAGCTATAATGATTTGACTTGTGGGTGTCCAAAACAAAGATTGTGAGTTTTTCAGCCCATTCTATAAAGATGTGTGCGACCAAACAAACAATAATTACTCAAACACTCAGCTTCGACTCATTATCTACCGTACATTACCAACTGCAGCTGAATCTTTCGGAAAGGTTAATGAAGAATGGAGTGATATGAGGGCTCCCCACACTTCCTGCCATTCCTCAGGTATGCCATGCATTTGTATATGTGTTTGTGTGAGTGCATCCCATCAGGTGGCTGCAACAGACAGACGAGTGCTTGCCATTTCTTAATTATTGATAATGAAGCCCGTGGAGACTGCGGCGAAAGATGAAGGGGGAAGGGGGAAGTGGCAACTGTCGCAGTCAGACATGATAACAGTACGAGTCATGATCAGAACAATGATAGGAGGATATTCCTTACAGCCACAACAATGCTCATACTGCTATATTCAGAAAGTTTAGTACTGTACAATCATCTGAGTCCTTCATCACAAACATCTCTTTTGTTTTCATGAGTTTAACCACGTAACCCAAATCCCTTTATCATCACCAAAAGTTTCCACATCTAAAAAACTATATTCATCCATGTTTTCTTCTCTGCTGGTTCCACAAAACCGAAATTGCCCCGTCATCCTAACCAAAGCCGTAAATAATTCGGACAGGGTTTGGAGGGGTGGCGTGATGGGAAAGAAACTCAAAAACACAAAAGGAATGTGTGCGATTGCACAACAACCTTTGTTCCACATCCACAACTAGTTCCTGTGACCTTCCCATCCTCAACGGAGACAGTTTTACATCCCAAGTCTCATTAAATCTCTTGAGGTTTAGAGCCATGATAAAGCAAACAAATGGCTCGTAATCACAGGAGTAATAAGCAGTGGGGTGGTCATTAGAGATGCTGTTTATCCCATATGGGATTCCTCGTCGAGAGCAGGGGAACCTTCTCTTATTGTGCCAGGGTGACTTATCACTGGCATAGAAGCAGTAGATCGTCCTTGTCTATGTCTGTGGTGGGGGCTTATTTGCTGGCTCGACACCCACCTGCTTTTCTTGCATAGCTTTTAATAAACGTGGCCTGTGTCTACTAACATCATTATACAAGTATTCACATTAGAGATGCACAATAAATCAAGAATGTATCATTACTGCAATATCAACATATGTCACAAGACGTGAAATAGGACAAGCACAGGTGTTTTAATGAAGGCTGAATTCCACATAGAGGGAGTCCACTTTTGTGGTTGATATACAACAAACCAAAATGTGCAGGTGCAGCAGTGTAACATAAGGCCTCATAAATATGCCTGAGTTTGGTACATAAAGACTGTATATGAAAAGATGGACGGAACCTCAGTGATGTCACCCGTAGGTTTGGTTTCCACCATCATCATCTTTTCGGCATCAAGCATGTCATCACTCCAGGAAAATACAAAATTGGACAAATAGGTGAAACTGAGAGGGGGTTGGAAGCAGGAATGATTGACACCCATTAAACTCTGAGCTGCTTGCAGTGGAGAGCTAACCCGGAACTAATGGAAGCCTACTGGAGCAAACCAGTTAATGAAGGTAGGTGGGCTAAAGCTAAGGCGCTGTTGGGTGGCTGTTCTTTTAAACTCAGAACATTGTTATAATTGATTGTTTGGTTGCTTCATCAATGCAGAGTCATTCATGCCCACATCTTGATTCATTTATAGAAACAACTGAATTCAACACCTCTTCTCTTTTTGCTGCAACATCGTTTACCATGCACCAGGAGCAAGGGGCTTACTGACAGAGCATGCCTGGGTCTGTAGATGTGATTGGTTGGGAAGAAATAATAAATATTAGTATTATTGAATTTCTCTCTGGGATGAATAAAGTATTTTTCATTTCAACATTATATTCTACATGATAGGTTGTAATGGCAAAAAGTTACACTGTTTTTTTTTTCTCTAATAAACCATTTATCTACCCTACGGCTACTGATCAATAAATATTACAATGTAATTATCATCCAGCTTGACTTTAACATGTTTCTATTGTGAAGTTGGACTTTTTAAGATGCGGGTCTAAAGGCATTATTTCCACTTGGAACCTCTAATGAACAAGGTTCAACAAGGTTAGGCATCACTTTGTGTGTGTGTGTGTTTTCTCTTGTAACTTGTCCTTTCAAGCATTGTAGCAAACATAATACTGGTCTGTCTGCTGTGTTGTGCCGAACAAACTTGTTTTGCTAAGGGGCACTTTATGAAGTCACTGTACCCGATTAGACGGGGGTACAGAGAAGTAAAAAGGAACGATGAAGGTAGAAAGAAACAAAAATACAGTGTCTCAAACTAACACCAAACAGCCGAGTGCTACACCTGTACGGAAATGCAACAGAGAATTGCTTTAAGGTTTGACAAGTAAACTAAGCTGACATACATCAGGAGTTTGTAAAAATATTAATAATAATAATTATAAAAAAACAAGCCAGTAACAACCAAAATACCAAGAACACACACATATAACAAAAGAAATAACTTAACCTAAACAAAGGCTCTTAGTGTATGAATCCACAGGGCACCTTAGTAACTGTGAGCAAGCAGAGTATAATAGAAGAGGACTGAGCAGATATAAGGTTACATTCAGACTGCAGGGTATAATTTTTCCTCTGGGATTAATAAAGTGTTTTTCATTCATAATGCTAAATTCAGACTTTTTTGTGAAATGAAATTCTTTAAAAGTCTGATTACATTTCCAATTAAATGTGACTTATATGTGATCTCCTGTTTGAACCTCATGTGCACCAAAAGTGCCCCTCATGCATAACGGACAAAATGACGTGAGAGCGAGTGTGTGTGTGACGTCTGGTTTGCTGAATTAAACATGGACAGAAAGCGTATCTTGTCATTTTAAAGTTATTGTCCAACCGTAGCCAAAACATTTGCAATGGCATCGTTGGCATAAGGAAGAGTTCACAAAAGGGGAGAACCAGATGTGGCATTTTATGAAGCAGTGGCGACAACATCTGTACAAAGAAATATGTGAGTACAGAGTTGTAGCC
This sequence comes from Pseudomugil gertrudae, assembly GCA_037177535.1. Taxonomy (NCBI): domain Eukaryota; kingdom Metazoa; phylum Chordata; class Actinopteri; order Atheriniformes; family Pseudomugilidae; genus Pseudomugil; species Pseudomugil gertrudae. Next base: position 4,624,974 of record JBAMHV010000023.1, read on the forward strand.
AGGAGTGGTGGAAAAGTGAGCACCTTTACAGGTAAGGAGTTTATCAAAAAATTTTTTTTGAATGACAAGCACAACCTTTATGTACATTTGTGGTATGTATGTTAGATTAATGCAACCAGACCATGCATGTTAAAAAAACGTAGACGTACTGGATTTAGGATCATATTTCCTAGTGGACTGGGACGTGTTTAAAACTAAAAAAGCATCTGTGTTGTTCAGACCATGATGAGGAGATCAGATACCGGTCGCACAAATTCAGATTTGGGTCACTTCAGCCTGTATTCTGAAAAAACCCTAAGTATCTTTAGGCAAATGCGACCCAGCCTCAATGGAAGCTCGCAGCACAGAGACCCGGGCGATCATCTACAATCCAGGAGCACAGCTTTAAGCCACCCCACCACATGGGCTACCCTAGATCCACCCTGAGAGCAGCATAGGAAGGCCCCAGCCAGAGCCCACCGTGGTCATGGGGCCGGCTGGCTGACTATGATCTGCAGCCACCCAGGGCGGCCAGGCTTGCTGTTTGGCAACATAAGCCACTTTTTCATTAGTGCCAACTCGACTTTACTCTACTGACCCAGCAGTACTCTACTCGACTGCTTTTCCATTACAAGTCGAGATTCTCTAATGTGGGAGGGGTCTCAATGCGACTTTCTAGACACTTTGCTCTGCAGAACACCACAGAAGAAGATGGACACAAAGATAGAAGACCTCACGGTAACGTTTTACCTGGGGCCCAGATTATGGTTATTCATAGGAAATAGACTTATGGAACAAATCAAGAGACGTCGTTGGAGGGCAAGACAAAACACCCTGGATCACATCGGGTCAAACAATGGACTTCAGCGTGTGGACGTCACGCTACCCGCACAACTCGACACGCTTGGAACCTCCTCAAAGAAGTAGGTACGACAGTGACGGCAGCAACTCACATAAATGTAATGTTTATTTTTGGATCAGTAATTAAGGTAAAGATACATTTCATACACAAAATTGTGGCTCCACTGTATGTTTGTGCGACTGCACAATCATTATAATTGGGGGTATGGGAAAGATGCATCTAAAAGCATGGACAGTTCAGAATCCATGTACACATGTTGAAAATGTTAAGAACTGTTATGTAATAATACAATGTTGACACGAGCAAATGGGAACTTAAAAATAGCAGAGGTGTAGTTATTGGACAGTGTTTGGCATCCACATAACAAACATAATTGCAGAGCATGAAATCTGACTGTGGAAGTATTTCGGGTTTCAATTCCACACACTGGTCTGCTTACAAATGTAGCTCTGGGTTCAATTCAAGTAACCAAATACCGGGAGTGGAATACAACCATAGGGTAATTGGGTAAACAACCTAAACATACTAATCTGTAGCATAATAGCTGCAGGAAATGGCTCACTGTGAAGAGCTGAAAGGGAATCGTAAATGTTCTGATATATATTGAATCCAAAGCTGCAAGATTTTGATGCAACTTGCAGTTTTGCTCCTAAGTAGTGGAAACAGAAGACATCCTACACTAACTGATAGATAAACATGTTTTTTCTTTATTATTTATCACAGCCTATATGAGAAAAACTTTTCCCTGAACGAGGGGCCTGGAGCCAATCCCAGCTCACAACGGGTGAGAGGCGGGGTACACCCTGGACAGGTCTCCAGTCCATCACAGGGCCAACACACATAGACAAACAAACCATGCACACACACACTCACTCCTATGAGCAATTTAGAGTCCACTTTGAGAATAATAGTGACCAAATTCGCAAAATAGGAAAAAAATGCATTTATTTATTATCCCATTGCAAACATCTGTATCATAATCAAATTAAAATGTGAGGCCCAAAAAAATCTATTTTTTTATTTTCCAAAATTCCATGTTTTAATATTTTCCTAAATTAAAAGAACACTTTGCAGTATATATCATGTCTAATGAAAGTTTTTGTTCCCACAAACTTGAAAAGTAAACATCCTCCAACTGAACAACATTTCTACTAGGCAAAACCGTGGTGCCGTTATACATCTTTAAATCTGTTCTGTAATTGGTGTTGGCCTGCAAACATTTTGTGTAGTTGTCTTTCATTATACTGGCAACACAGAGCAGTAGAGACAACGTACAAGACACCCTTCTCATCTTTAAGAGTCAAAGACTTGTTTTTTTTGGGGAGGGGAGAATCTGGACTGCCTGTTTCAGATGTCCTAAAATAATAATCACTGCAAGACGGTGAAAAGAAGAAAGAAAATCACAATGCAGAAACAATACATGATAAATAAATGATACACCTCCTAGAATTGTGTGCAGAAGTTTCTTTGTATTTCTGATCTCCTCTAGTGGAAAAAAAATAAATCCAAACTCACTCTTGATCTGTTTTGTTATTGGTAGTCTTGACTGATCGCTGGAGAACATTGAACAGACAAAAGTGTACAGTCTTCCTGCAAATCAGAACTTCTCCTCCATAACAAAACAGAATGAGAAAGAAGCTGAGATTAAATATGAAACTGCTCTTTGTAATGCAGTGGCAAAACATGTCAACACCTCATTATAAAGAGCAAATTAAGGGAAAACAAAGAAACTTCAGATCATAGGATATGTTCTCGGTTCTTCCAGGCATCGCAGTTAAGCAGCATAAAAAAAGGCAAAAGACAAAAAAAGCAAATACATTTATGAGTGTCAAAATGTTCATTAAAATCTGAAAGTTTCCGTTTCTTTGTGTCTATACCACTGCTTGTTTACTTACCTATCGATTTAAGCCTTTTTCTAATTGCTTTGCTAAAGTAATTACCTATAGCAGTGGAAGTCTGAAGCACTTGGAAATTCTTGAGCCTTACACAACACACATGATTCATGTAAAAAGAAGAATAGAACTCTTACCTTTATGTGCAACCAGTCAAAGTGAGCAGCACCGAGGGAGAAAAAAGAGAGAGGACCATAATTAGATCATGCACGGTGGTAAATGAACAAACCCAAATCAAATTTCCTTCTTTCTCATAATTAATCCAACAATGTAACCCAACCCATCTCAAAGAAATCAGTGTAGGCATGTGTAGCGTGAACTCATCCTTCATTACATAACCGGACACAACACGGAGCTCTGACTGCAAACTGAAAAAGCCTGATAAGCAGTAATAAACAGACTGCTGTAAAACAGTATGAGTTGTGCTGGTTTTTATCTGCTTAGTGACACGCACTGCATGTGGAGCCAGTAGAGACGCTGATGAAGCACAGAGATGGCAGAAAAAGCAGCAGAACACAGAGAGAGGCACTTATAATGTAGACGGCTCTCCTGAATGCATGTCAACTGTTTGCTGCTGCAAGTGAGTCCACGGTGGGGAACTTCTTTAATTTGCCTCTGCAGCTCGCCACGAAACCGGGGAGTCGTGGAAATCTACAACGGAGCATTGCAACAGACGTAATGCCATTAAGAATGGAAACCTGCTTGTTGAATTGAAACGGGCACCCTGATTCTAATGCACACATGAAATGAGTAAAAACACCAGTGGGTTGTGCCAGTGTCTGCATCATGACATGCAGAAGCTCTGTGTTACTGCATGTTTATTGTTGTTGTTTTTATTCAGCTTTGGATTAGAAATAAGCATGTGTGTCCTTTTCCTATGTTTGCCTGCTGCTTTCACCTTTATTTGAACACTTTCATTATAAGGGACGTAAAATATTTAGCCTACTTATTCTCTTATGATGGGCTGTTGGAAATAATAAAGAAAAAAACTACATTTAAATTTCATTATAATTTAGTTTTTAAAAAAGGGTAAGTACAATTTTAATTTGTTTGTTATAAGAACAGTCTGTAGCATTTTAGTAGCAACAACCCTTTTTTTTACCCCTTAGTATCTTTGCAACCATGTGGGAACACCTGAAATGGCTCACCTGTGGAATGTGATGGATGCCTTTAGCTCTGATTGGGTAAATTTAATCTTAGAAAAGTGGATACTTTCTTGAAATTTTACAATCCGGACACTCAGGAAAGACACCGTTTTATTCCTTTGTGCAACAAAGCAGTTTTGCTTATGTTATGGAGACTGGTGCATCCTGTTGGTCCACATACGTGCAGGGACATGCCGTGTTTCTGGGGTAGATCGAGATGAAAACCCATACCTGTAGGTTCTGTACTGGTACCTGTACCAATGCAGCATAGGCAACTGGTACAAGTGGGTCAAAAAGAGGGTTTTACTGTGTTCTGTGTTTAATATTCTGAGTAAAGTAGAATTTAGGCCAAACAATTTGGGCCATCAAAAGGGGGCACAGGTGTTTCATAATTAGTAGCTATTTATAGATGCCAGTGTGGTGTTTCTTTGGGAAATTTGGTTTGGTTTTTTTTAACTTTTTCTTTTTTTTTTTGTTACATTTTATACCCAAAACCATTACTTCTGGTCTTAATGGTTACAACTCCATGTTTTTATCCCAAAGAGTGAAGCCTCCAGTCATACAATAAGAAAAAGTAATGACTAAAAGCAAGAAGAAATAATGAAGAAAGATCATTGAGCAGCAGCAATAATTGCAGCAGTAACACAGAGTGTAGGCTGGAGTTATATCACAGTGTACAGCTGCAGTAACCATAATGACCACACAGTAAGCTGAAGCAGTAACTAGTGGTACAACACGAGGCTCCCGCACTGATTAATGGACCAGCAAAGAATTTAGAAACAACATTTATGTCGCCGATGTTTTCTGCAAAGTGGCAGCTGCATGAACACCAAAGAGCAGGTAGATGGCAGCTTCCATGACTCGGTGTGGTGCATGTGCAACCGTTTACAGCTAGTGGATAATTTCTAAAGTTCAAATGTTTTAATGACATCAGGAAAACAACCAAAAGTTGCACATAATATATAGCTGCGTTGTGTGTTTAGCAAACAATATGCAGAATTCATTTTGACCGAGTCGAGCATGCACTGCCATTTGCAACAACTCGCTTGACTTATAGTTCCATTATAGCTTCATTAGCAGAGAATCAGAAGAGGGGGTTGAGAAAAAGGCAGCAAGTGTAGAAATCAGAAGGATGACAACTGAAGATGAGGCAGATGAAGAGCAGGGTGAGAGGGTGGAGAGAACTATTTAATGTTGACTTGAAGAGAACAAAAAGAGTGTGGGGGGGAAATGGATGCTTTTATCTTGTCAGATTTCTAAATGACTCAAACTGTAGACTGAAGGGGTGTGGAGTGAGTGCAGCCCATATTTCACAGCCATCATCAATGAACTGAGCACTTGCACAAGCAAAGATATGCTAAGGGGGAAAACGAGGAGAAGTGTATAGTGAAAGATTGGCTGGGAGGAAGGCAATAAAACAGAGTGGTGAGGAAAACATCTGAATGACCCGTTCTAAAAACACAGCTTGTTCAATTTTCAGCTATTGAGAAGAGAGAGAAGTGAGAGGCGAGCTGAGCTGAGCTCCAGATATGTCCTAAGCCTAAGTCATCTGACAAATGGCACCAGACATTTCGCTGCTCGCCCGCACTCACAAATCTTTGTCAGGCTGAACCACATCTGACACATTAAAGTCCATTTATACCTGCTTTTTTCACTCTATTCTCTGCATTCATATCCATCTTCAAAATGCCCCTCAGGGCCTCCATCTAAATACATTACAAAACACTTTATTCTTTCAGTGGCATAACACTGTAAACCTGACGCTTTTGTTCCTCCGTGTGAGGAATCCAACAAAAACATGCAGGTTAAAATAAAACCATCGTATTTCCCCGGTTCCTTATGCATAATGTAAGCACCACAGTTTTTAATTTTCACTGTCAGGCGGAGTGATTACAGTGCATTAGTGCCGGCCATGCAGATAATGAGGAAACAATCCTAGCCCCCTAAACATTACTGTAAGCGAACTACTAGAAACTGCATGTTTTCCTCCTGCAGATCATTTACCTTCTCTATGTTGGACAAAGCAGAAATTCAGTGTTCATCTTTACAATAAGAGAGTAATTAAAAGAGCTTCAGCTGTAAAAAAGGACTTCTAGTCAGTATATATGTTGAAGCTCCAGCCAATGAAGCTCTCTTCCAGTTCTCCTCATGGTGGCAATCTGGCTTTATTGATCCCATTAGTCCTACTTTTTTTATTATTATGGTGGTTCATGTCCCACAAAAAGAGGACTTTGCTCACCTGAACACACCAAAAAGCCTTATGATTGCTCATTTGTGGGTTGATTCAAAAGCCACATGGACTTATTTAAAGCTACAGAAAATAGCAGCACACTCTGGATATAGCTTTTTTCCCCCTTCCACCTACTTTCCTTTGCTTCTGTTTCATGTGAGGTCACGGTCTCGGGCATAGAAAACATATTTAAAATAAAGCAGAGCTCACAATGTTATATATTTATATTTTTTTCTAATTTCAGAACCTTTAGCTAAAGAATAAATTGGTAACAAGTTATCATTAGGATGCAGCTTTAAAATGATTGAATATGTCCAGCAGATATTTCCATTAATAAGGAACATTTGTGGGCATCTGTAGCTTATTAAGCTGAAGACAGTTAGTCAGACTGACTGTGTTCTCCAAATGCTGTAAATAACACTTAGATTTATTTATAAAAAGTAAAGTAAAAAAGAGACCAAAACAAGTCATTAAAAAGAAAAAGGAAGTAGGGATTTATGGTGATATTTAAGGAGGTATTAACAGAAAATATCTTACTGGCTGTGCTGTTGAGCTCATAATATAATTTTAGGTTTAGAATACTACATCAGTGGTTTGTTTAATTATATTTACATGCTTATGTGTTTTAAAATACAAAACCCAGACAATTAAAGCTCATGTTATCACTTTGTGTCAATGCTGCTGCAGCTGCTCGGGCTTCCTTACAGATGTGCTAAAGTAGCTGCAAAAGTCATAAAATGTATTAGATAAAAAAAATCAGTACAAATCAGTTTATTCAGTACATTTTTTTCTCTGATGCAAATTTAGATTTGTTTCCTCTATAAAGAAGTTATACAAAAAAAAGGGGATTTGCCCTCTTTAAGCCTGCTTTAGAAACTCAGGTCTACATCAGTTTATAAAAAGTTTTTAAGCACGTTTGTTCACCATCTCCAATTTTTCTCCAACAAATTTTTATGTTTACCTGTAATTTCTTTTTTTGGCAGGTCACAGATCTCTAACCCGACTGAGGCTGATGAGATTACACTTCACCGTCTGCATCAGGCACAACAGCCACGCTGTGCCAGAGCCGAGTCTGTTCGCACCAGCAGATAATCTGCTTAAGACTCCAGGGCCACCCTGACCTCCCGTTGTGATCCAAAATTCCAGCCCTTCTTAGAAACAAAGCTGAAATGTGTCACCGTGACCTTAGTTAACCAATAGATAAATGAATAAGTAAAGGGCGCTCCATTCACACTGTTCCGCATGTATCCAACCTCATCTCCATAAATGTGGCATCAATTATTCATGTTTGAACACCTACTGCAGAATATTCACAAAAACTTCACTAAAAATTGTGTATTTTCTAGTTTACATCCTCTTTGTTGTTCATGGACAGCATAGCGCTATGTTCACATGCCTATACGTGTCAGCGCAGGGAGGGGAACAGCTCAGGCTAATTAAACTAAAAGGTGATGCACATTTCTGTATTTCATAAGGAATTTGCATGGGTATTCATCAGTTCATTTGTAATTACAGTGATTTTTGTTAGCGGGCAAACACGCACCTGCAAAATGCACACTCACAAGGTCTCCTACGGTTAACACCGACTGACAGGGTTCTCTGCCACGTTTCTTCATTTTCATCTCAAGACTTCTGAGGGCTCCTATTGCATCTATCTCTCGATTACCCAAGACACCAACATGCCTCAATTACAATATCAGTCAAGGACAATTAATCTTTCTGTAAAGAGAAAAGACGAATGATTCAGTCGAAGAGGGAGGAAGGGTGCGAGTAAGAAAGACGAAGGCAAGAGGAAAGGAGAGGGGGGATTATTTGTGTTTCGAATATTTATATTCATTTTGATAAGACTCATCACACGATGAAGTTGAGTAAATTGAAGCCGCTCGATAATTGCCTCCTCCGTCACTGATGTGATAATATTTGCATCACAAAACCTTCCTTGATAAACTAAAACTCATTTTCAGTTAAACCGCTGAATGTGCTGAGAACGATTTGATTAATTACTGCAAAGTTGTCGTTTTTTTACTCCTAGTTCATTGAAAAACATCCCCATAATCCGTGTAAAACCAGCACCACACACACACACACACACACACACACAGAGGGTATTAGTGAGCCTTTGCAAAGGAACACTTGCATAGATTTTGTTAAAGTGTCAAACATTTAGGCAGATCACCAATCCAAGTGGAGATGCTGCAGCAGAGATGAAAGCCTGAATCTCTTGAGTCTGTTTTCATTTACACTCATACTTGAAATGAAGCTGCAATTCAAATGAGACCTAAAGTTGTTCTCTTTTTTTCTTTTAGTGTGTGTGTGTGTGTGTGTGTGTATGTGCACTTACATAATTGTGCACGGAAAAACACTTCTTTACAAACACCCTAAACAAACTAAATATTTGCCCCGGCTATATTCGGATTGTAGAAGATAACCAGGACTTAGGTAAGAGGCTGCACATGACATCATAACAACTAGATAGTGAGAACCTTTGGTATAGTTATTCACCCCCCACTCCTCTTTTTTTTTTGCCATATTCAGCTATATTGTACTTCCTATTGTGGAAACTGCAGGGCCAATTCTGCATAATAAGGAGACTGAAGTATGGTTGCATTTTATAAATGGCAGAGAGCTACAGAGGAAAAGAAAGTATCATTTTACTGAGGCTTATCTATAAACTTAGATAAAAACAATCATGCCACTTGACCCATTCAAAAGGACACAATGTGGGAACAACTGTGACAAAGCAATGATATCTTATGCCGAATCATCATAATGCAGAGGCACCTGGCGACAGTGCAAAATTACAGCGCACACGATCAAGGACAAAGCATTGAGAAGCTCGCATATCATTACAAAAGCTGTCCAGGAGTCGATTTAGGTTACAGCTAGCCAGTTATTCATGTTCTACCAGATGTAGATCTCTACAAAACACTGATTTCTCCATCAGAGAGATTTTTTTCTCTAAGTTTCAATCAGTTTCAATCTGAGCATACCGTGTGAAACATTGTCCGTGTGTCTGTTTGATCAATGTGAGCTCTTTTACAACCTATAATTACACTGACAGTTATATCCATTAGTAACCGCACATATAAATTTAGCCTTTTTTGTCATTAATTAAATGTTTACCTGCTGCATGGATAATTATTACCTGGGTTTTTTGCCTCCTTTACTTAATGATGCTATTGCTACTACATTTATACGTTTTACTGTTCAAGATGTTCTTGACAATGCAATCTGTTGTGCATCTTAAGGCTGGCTTATGCATAGCAGATGCTGCACAAAACAAACAGCAAAATCATGGAAGGAAATGTAAAAGTGTAAAGGAGACTAAATACAGTAAAATTACTTGTAGTTTAACCCTTTGCAAGTAGTTTAATACAATATGAGAATGTACAGCAACATGTAACCAGTGCAGAAAAACTGCAGTCTCATGAGGACTCACATCAGACCATGGCTAAGGGCTTCACAAAGCGTTCATCTTTGAACAAAAAAAGAGAAGGTAGTGAGTTTCCATTGCTTTTCAGCATATGAGAGAATAAAGAGCGTAAACAAACAGTAGAATAATATATGCAGAAACACACACAATGCAGTGGAAAACAGTCAAACAGCCAAAGGCCAATTCTGAAGCCTTGTAATTAAACCGAATGGATGCAGAGAAACCTTGACGAAGCAAGAGAGTAGAAACTCACTCGTGAAAGGAAAGCAGGTGGGATTAGAGGAGTGGAGCACATCACAGAAAACAAACAAGCACAAAAGTACTTTTCCCAATTGTTTGTGCATGAGTTTCTGCTTTTCTTTTCTGTGTTTTTTTACACACTGGGCAGAGGAACTAAGCAGAATTTGTCCTAATTGAGTGAGTGTACAGTTAGCAAATTAAAACAATTACATCTGCAGGCCAGTTGCTCACTGGACTGTGAACTGCACAACAATATGGAGGGCGATTTCAGCAAGACAGAAACGCCTCATTAATGCATTCTGAGAGGGTGTGTGTGTGTGTGTGCGGTGTAATCAAGCTGGAGCTTATTCAGCTGTAAACATCCAAGATTTTGCCAAAGATATGCAGCTACAGCTGGGTGGTGTATAAACACAGAGACCTAGATTAGCTGTGATCGAGTGCGTCTGCATGTGGAGGCTCCTGCATCTGTGTGTCTCTTTATGCCGCCGTGTTTCCGTACGTGCTCTCCTGAGCACAAATATACGCCAAATCAATTCAAATTAGGTCATCTCTTCACTCAGTGTAATGTTCCATAAAAGATGTAAGAGGCCCCATCCGTATCGCTGTCTGTTTCTGACATTACTTATCTCTAGGTGTCTGCTGCAGCCTCTCAGGCAATACAGGCCATTTCTACGGTAAACTTAATGGACTGTTACATAAGCCACCTAAAGCCTGTCCTGCCATTCGTGACACTGAGTGTGAGAAGTGACTGTTGGTGGAGAATTTTAAGGGAAAATAGCCTGAGGAATTTACAAGCCATGAAAAGGGACCTAATCTACAATTCTCCCAGTGGTGACAATAAGCCCTTGCTTTGGGCAATCACTAAATGGGTCAAGTCTAAGTCTCCTCCTGCCATTAAAGGCTGAACAAGAGGGTGACAACAGGACAGCTTGTAAAAGTGTGAAACTAAAGGAGGTGGCAGCATTGGAGGAATGAGTGATGGACTTTTATTACCCTTTGCAGCATAAAAAAATAATAGCAGAAACTGAAAACTGCTGTAAACACACAAAAAGTGATGACAGCAACATGCAGAAATAGATGCAAGTGGACATTTCATGTTTCAAGATGCATTGGGTGTGAAAGGTTGGTTCAAACACCAGCTGCCCAATTCCTCTTGGAAACCAGTGTAAGCTGCATGCAGGTTAAGCTTGCTATCACCCAGAACCACTCAGGCTCTGCTCTGAGCTGGGTAGAACTCGTTCTGCATTCCCCGCTCTTTCCTTCGTTCTGCTCCTGTTTCATCGTGCAACACCGCGGAATCCCAGCGGACAGGCCAGCGTTCAAAACCGAGAGATTTACGCCAAATTTGGGAGGGATCCAGTCCACTGCGTGAGGCAGCTGACATCCAGAAGCTCAAGACATCAAACACAGATGTTTCTGTGTCAATTTTTTTAAAAAAAAGCCACGTGGAAAAATGGCAGCAGGTGGCAGAACACCTTAAATCAGGGTGTTTGGTTACGCCTGACAGGCAAAATGCAGCAGCTTAAATTAGAAATATAAACACCCACATATGATATGTGTTTGTATACAAACTACTACTCACAGATTACTGTATTTCACAGAGCTTAATGAGAGCTTTCACTCTGAAATAGGTCATCAACATTATGCTAATCAGTGCTGAAGCACACAAACGGTTAAGGCCTTGTCATTCAACGGCAGTTTGCAATTTATTTAGCTTGCAATATGGCAATGTTGCCTCTACAGCAGCAAATACTGTATGTAAATTGAGCCATTTGAGCTTTAAATATACGCTTAACAGCTTGACTACAAACTGTAGTTTCAGGAAACTTCCTGTATATCATTAAAATGCAGTTAAGAGGCCAAACCCATTAGTGTAGGCTTGCAGCATCACTATAAATTAAAGCATAAAGCCAGACATGTCATGTTCATGCTCAGTTCCATGTAGCATTGTTCCTTCATTCATTCAGCCATAGCAGGGGTCTCATAGTAGTCACGGTTCAATATCATATTTATTTATTTTTATCACTTTAAACTATTTTATCACATATCCTCCATCTAATTTATGCAGTTACTAAAGTAGAAAGTATTATTCACATCCTTTGCTACCTGATAGTTATTAAAGCAAGTCAAAATGAAGAAAACATACAATGTGTGTGGATTCTGTCCGTAAGGCACACAAAGCTGTGTTTACTTTGTGACGTTCTTGTATCTCGTCTTCAGTCTCATATATAAATATAAACATGTTTGCATTTCTGTAATGCCGCAGATATTTCTGCTTTTGTCACAGTGGTATATGCTATAAATTGTGGCTCTGAGTTTGAAATAATGAAGATGTAGGGGGGTTTAAAGCAAACAGACCATCAAGATGTGAGAAAGCAAATAAAAGCAAGAAAAGTTCTTAAAATCACATCATGGTTGGTGGTTTAAGGCTTTGTGCATCAGTTGTGTATCCTATAAATTCAGCTGTTTGTGTGACATAAGTTCCAGTAATGATGGCTAAACTCATTAGACTAAAATGATGGTACACTAAATTTAGTCAGTCAAATCCATGACTGAAAAAGCGTTACAACTCAATGTAATACTAAAATGATGTCTGTTGCTCAGTAAGCGTTCTCACCTCCTACATCATCCAGGTCTAAACCCGCTTACCCAGAAGGCCTTGTAACAGTGAATTTATATGCAGCTCATTTTTAACTCTTAACATAAACTGAATTTCCAAATAAATTGTGAATAAAAAAACCTGACAAGCAATAAATCAAAGTACTTTCCAAAGAAGACTTCCTTCATACAAAACAGACCCTTAAAGGGGTGCAGATGCGTCCTATGAGCTTAAAATATGCCAGCACCAGCTGGTGTATGCCGAAGCTGCTTAGGAGTGTTATGTTCCAGCATCTTCCACTGAGTTTATGTAAGGATTTAAAGGACATCGTGGTAAAATAACAACCTAATGCAGCCAGTACTGAAAGAGATCCAATAATTGACAATAAAGGAGATATATCCTGCTTTTTAATCCTTCATATAAACATGTAAATTAATCATTTATTGTCTGTATAAAGCAGAACCGCAATGCTTTGGTCTGAATTCCTGTTTATTCTCGCTCCACACACACCTTAT
>JBAMHV010000023.1:4646523-4663288 GCA_037177535.1 Pseudomugil gertrudae
CCCTCCCGGATGGCCGAGCTTCTCACCCTATCTCTAAGGGAGACACCGGCCACCCTGCTTTGGAAGCTCATTTCGGCTGCTTGTACCCGGAATCTCATTCTTTCGGTCACGAACCACAGCTCGTGACCATAGGTGAGGGTGGGAACATAGAGCGACTGGTAAATTGAGAGCTGAGCCTTCCGGCTCAGCTCCGTCTTCACCACAACAGACCGGTGCAGCGTCTGCATCACTGCAGACGCAGCACCGATCCGCCTGTCAATCTCACGCCCCCCTTCCGAGGTTCGACTATTCGACGGGCCCTCCTCTCCAGTACCCCCGAATAGACCTTCCCAGGGAGGTCAGATAGCAGTTTGTCATTATGAAATTGACTTCATGTCATTGACAGCTGATGGAATGTTTGTATTCTGATTTTAGCACTTTGTGTCCCCCATATATCGTCCCCCAACGATAGCTCTGCAGCTACGTTTGTGGAGAACCTTTTCTCTAAACTTTTTAAAGCAGTCACTTCAGTGTTAATTTTAGAGTAACAGAACATATGTGGTATTGTTTCAGATACCAGGAGCATCAAAAGATGAAGAAGTGTTTAACAATTGGAAAAAATACCAGTTTCCCTATGGCGCACAGCTGGATTTTAGTGGTGCAGGCACGTAATCCTTTCCTGCACAAAACTTCCTATGTAAGCTTAAAATATGCTGCCACTAAATATACTACTACTGAGATTGTGGCAACAATATTTGTGCCTCATGCTGCTTTATTGTTATGATAAATTCTCCAACACAAACGTTTTGCTTCTCATTTATTAAAGTTGTATACTGTCATCTTTAAAAATGGGGTCAACTTGGTCTTTTCTCTATTCTACATCTTAAGAAGAAACTCTTTTAAGTTTTAGTGCCATTAAGAAGAATGCATAGTTATATAACATGCTTTGTGAAAACATCCCCAGAACAGCAATCGCTTTGCATGCAGTGCGCTCAGAAACCCACAGAAAGGCCATGCGTGTACCAATCAGGTCGCAAACACATACCCCCTCACATGTACACGGACACGGGGGGTACCAGGCTCATCAAAGCCCTTTCATGCGCCTTGTTATCAAAAGAAAAAAACTACTGCCTCCATAAGCTGTCTCATGTCTGTTTTTGTGTTATTTTTGCTTTGTATGTTAATGTCACTCTTACTGATAAGCAAAAAGAAAGAAAAAGAGATTACAATGTGTTGTGGCTGGGAGGCACGCAGTTTCATTGCCATGACTACCTATAAATCTGCTTACTGTTACAGACCCTTGAAAGTAAAAGTGAAAAAAGAGAAATAAAGTTAGTTTACTTGTAAACTTTAAAATCCTAAGCCACCCACACCTGCATTGAGCCAATATTCATTAGTCAGTTCAATTCTTGACCTAATGTTATTTTCAGCTCTCCATGTAAATCGATTCTATACTGTGTCATTTAGTCTGAACTTAAGAGCAACATATTGTGTAAACTCTACTTTCCTTATTTTACACTAATCTGAACTGTGCATGAACTGTGCATACAGTGCAATGAGGGTTTTTGTCTTTACACTTCCTGCTTTTCGTCCTGTAGCGACAAGCTGCATAGGTGAATCCATCACAGGTTGCATTGAGCCGAGATCTTCCAAAACTCAATTTGTCAACCAAAGAAAAAAAAACACCTATTTGATGTTTATCATTGATGTGCAAGGGCTTGACAGTTTGACAGATTGTATCCGAGTACAGGCTGATAGCAGTAATTTGGTGCAGCATTAGCGTGTCTCTGCGGCATACTTTAAATCCGCTGAATAACACTGACCACATAACAATGACAGTGATTTTGGCTTAAAACCCCTTTTTGACATTCTGAGGACGTCTCTGTGTGTGATTGGATGTGTTCCACACTGCTGACGTGAGTTTAAAAGAAAAAGGTCAAGTACTGAACTGCATTAAAAACATTGTTGTTAAGTAAACAATATTTCATCAGCAAACGTTCAAGAGACTGAAGATTAGATTTACTTGCAGAGGGAAATAAAGAAAACTTTATTGATCCCAAAAGGGAAGTACTTTTGGACATAAGGACTAGGAGAAATGTCTAGTCCTTGCCAGGTTTCCAAATTGAGTACATCTCAAATAACCACTAACAAAAGGCACATTGCACTTTGCTTTTTATTATTGTAACAAAAGCAAAGTCAAACTGCAATTAAGTGTGAAAAAATAGGTGCAGCCACGAGTCAGTACCTTACAGAGTTACCTTTAGCAGCCGTGACTAATGAATAATGACATGGCATTGGAAGTCCTCATGGCAGAGAGAATTTGGTCTAGTCATCTTTAAAATACAGCTGCACGACTAAACTTGGGACTCCACAGCCAAGCATAATGTGGCAAAGTGTAATTTGGTGGTTGTTTAGCCTCATCTGTCTCATCTGAGACACCCCCGGCTAATTATTGTCTTATCCGTCATACTGTCATGATTTATGTTAAAAATGCTAGTGTGTTGATTTCCAGTTGCTAGCATGTGACATGAATTAAACCAAAACATGGCTATATTCTGCCTTTGGCTGGAAAATGGTGAATTTTTCAGGGTAAGGCTTCACGATGGTGTATGATGAATGTCCGTTTACAATCAAATTCAAAAGTGCTTGAAATACAAATGAGTTCACAGGTGACTCAGCGGCCAGAAGATGGTACTAAGAAAGTTTATCGCCCTCATCCACAGTACATAACAGGTGACCTGTTTTTGTGTCACTGAGGTTCCTTTTTCTTTGGAAAACCTCTCAAAACAATCCATTTGTTTCCTTTTCTTCTAATTGTATGCAAAGTAACACAGAATACTCAAATACATACCCTAATTTTGGGATTCTTTAAAGATGAGATCAACTCAAAGAACTGTGTTGCGTCTTTGAAATGCATTTGAAAGCATTTTGGGAACCCCATGATGCATGCCACCATACTGCTGTTACCCTTGGAGGGTACATAACGCCTTCAATTATGTATTTTTAGAGTAAAACCAGCAGGCATGTCTTTTAGTGTTTAACCTTTTACTTTCATAAAAAACGTTTTAACATTGCAGTTGATTACAAAGTCCACATTATGATTCCATACTAGTTTTCTTTCTTACACGATATATCCTGCTTTTTTTTTTTTACTCCAGACACAATCATACAGTCACACACATAATGCCTTTGTGTTAAACCATCTGTAATCACATTGTAGCATCAACAAGATCAGACAACCAGAGCAGGGGTTTTCACCACGCAGAGAAGAAGAAATGAAACCGTCCATTATATTGAATACAAGGAGATAGCAAACAGATATAAGGCAGCAGAAGTGGTACACTATCATATCAGATCACAGTGAATGTTATCAAGAAATCATAGATCAAAATAATACAACTTTCTTTCCCACTACAACAAAAGATGAAGATCTCAACTTGAAAGCAATATTGAGAAAGAGCTTCAGATCAGCTATGTGCTTCCCATCTCATCAGATAGGTCTTAATGCCTGCAGGGGTGAAACAAAGCATCTTTGGACATCCATTCAGGCTCCGTGATGGACGGACACCCGCCAGATCAAGTCCCCGAAGGCAGCAGCTATGTACAGACAGAGGAGAGGAGCTGTAAAATGTTCCTGCAGGGCGATGTGTTCATGAAGGAGTGAGGGACGGTGCCAAATCAGATACCAGCACATCAAAACTAGCTACAGGGGGTGAAACAGGCAGGGAATGACTTTGGGAAAACAAAAGGCACACTTATCCAGGGCTCCATACACAGAAATATAAAGACACCACACAGTCTCTCCTGTTCTGTGGTGAAAAACTGACACAAGCATTGCCTTTAGTCCTTCACACACACAAAGAAAGACCCGATGGTCTGTAGACGTAACATTTTCAGTCCACCTTTATTATCCTCAAGACAGATATCACACCATCCACCCCATCCCGATCTACCATATGTATTATGTAGCATCTGGATCCACTTTGTCAAACCTATGTGAGCACAGGTTGTGTTGTGAGGACTAAACAAAACCATTGAACGAGCAATTACCCATCCAGAAGGTAGCGCACCATGTCCGATTTTTCCTTTTCATCGGGGATGTAATGAGAAAGTTTAAAAGAATAGAGAAGGTGAGGTAAAAGTGCAGCCACAAGGGAATGAGGAGAGGAAAAAAGGAGTAAGTGTATGGTATTTAATCATTAGTGAAAGGAGATAGGCCCGCGGTGGTGGCAGTGGTACAACTGACAGCTCCGGTCATTCATTTAGAGTGACATTCATTAGTCTGCTCTATAATCTGCCACCTACATGGAGGATAGGATGAGGAGCAAAGCAGGGAACAGGCTCTATGAATCATATGCATGGACACTATCATACCTCAGCCTCCTCTGTTACTGGTCCCAAACAAGCAACCTTATCAGGGCCTATAGGCGTGTTAAATAATGAGGCGACCAAGTCTTCCACAGCAGGGCTGTTGGCTTCATCACAGAAATGCAACTGATAAGATGAGCATGAGAAAGGTATACACAGAAATACACACAACAAAAGCAACTTTCTTTTTCTTCCTTTACTTAAACAGTTCCAGTGCTGGTTTAGTATCCAAATATAACTTAAAAGCAGTTCTTCCTGTCTCGACTGCCAAAGCTCTGGTCCAAAAACCAAACAACCAATGCAACATCAGCAACTCTGCAGGACAGAGCCAGTAACCACTGACATTAGCAACAAGTTTATGCATAAACAAAACAAACGTTAAGACTGCCGTGTAAACAAAAAAAAACACCTGTAGTGTTTAATTTAGTTAATTTAGGAGTGAGCAGCAAAAACTTGAGCTGTTGGCACCAATGTGTTGCAGAAATCGCAAATACCATCTGTTTGTTAAAACGGCATTTAAAAACTACACCGATGACATTAATGATACATGAGTTTGCTGTCAAAGCATTGTGATCTGTTGTTTTTGTCAAGATAAACAGCTACTCTGCTCTGTCATCATCTATGGAAATGCAAGATGCAGAGGATGGGTCATGCATAATCTGGAAGAATAGCTCAAAGTGACATAATGCTGCTATGCCATAGGTTCGGTTTGCGAGAAGTCGAGCCATTTCTGAGCGACTGTGAATGTTATCTGGGTTATTTATACATCATATCTAAGTTTTCATTCTACAGTACCATTCAGAGATTTTGACAATTTCTATTTAAACATGATTGGAAAGACATTGGGCTGCATGGTGGCGCAGTTGTTTAGCCCTGTGGTTAGCATGTTCTCCCCGTGTTAGCGTGGGTTCTCTCCGGGTACTCCGGCTTCCTCCCACAATCCAAAGACATGAACCTTGGGGATAGGCTGATTGGAGACTCTAAATTGCCCATAGGAGTGAGTGTGTGTGTGCGTGGTTGTTTGTCTCTGTGTGTTGGCCCTGTGATGGACTGGCAACCTGTCCAGGGTGTACTCCGCCTCTCGCCCATTGTGAGCTGGGATTGGCTCCAGCCTCCCGCGACCCTGTTCAGGGATAAAGCGGTAGAAAATGGATGGATGGATGGAAAAACATTTGAAAAGTTTTGTAAATAAAGAATTTTGGGTCTTAGCCTGACAAAAAACTGAATCACCTTGAACTTTCCAGGTGGTCATTTACATATTTTTTCCCCGATCCCTTCTTTCAACATAATTTTTAATAGAACTGATTACCTCAACCCTGAGCAGAAAAAAAGAAAATGAAACGGGCATAAAAGAGAAGGACAGCGCCATTCAGCTCCAGTCATTTTGGCACAATCAGTCACTTTTCTATTACAAATTTAGTCTTTAATTAGGGTTAATTAGACTCTCAGTGGGTCTGTCCATTCTTCTCTCTCCATGTGAGGTGACTCAGGAGTGGCTCGCAGAAAAATGGCACACTGCTGGCAAAAACAAAAAACCTTGACATGCCAAGTGGAGGAGGGAGGGCCAGCGTGTGTTTGTCTGGTGTGTGAATGCCGTGTGCTCAATTTAATGGCTTGTTTCCTGATGCACTGAGGTATGAGAAAGCACACATACAGACACGCAAAAAAAAAGAAAAAGAAAAGATAAAAAGAGCACAGTTATCTTAAAATTGCCACAAAGCAGTTTTGTCAATAACACACCACTCACCGGAGACAGAGATGGCTTTAACGCTCAGCTACTCTCCAGCTAATTGGGGCATCACTGGGGTATCTGTGGCTCCTGTGACGTTTGCACATACCTGTGAAGTTTTAAGTGCATTCAATGATCCTTACTTTGGTTTTTGTTGCAACAAAGGCAACGTGTGGAAAATCGTTTGGCTAAGGTGTGCTAGATTCCACTAACGATGGCTTTTTGGAAACAATGAATTCCAGTTTGCATGACTGAACAATGACCTTTCAGCAAAACTTACTCGTAATTAGTGAGAGGGGCTTTAATTACTTTGTTTTAAATGAAAACTGGGGGTTCTTTTATTGCATGATAAGTCATAAATGTGTAAATCGTTACCACAGACTATTTTATTTGAGCAAAGACATTTTAAAGGAACAAAATAAAACCATCATGGAACATCTTTAGGGTGAATCTCTTTATTTCACGAAGATCCTTTAGGTCATTGGCACCAGACGACAAATAAGAAGGTTTACTTTTGGACTAAACTGATTGAAATTTATCGAAATAAACAACTGGTTCGATGTTGTGCAGGAAAGATATCTTGAGGGTCCGCTCAAACCAGGAGATGAGCCATCAGCCCATTCACAGCCACAGCATGCAACACCACAGGAGCCACACAAATCAGGACGGCCTGCGGCCCACACCACAGCTGTGCAAGCATATAGATCAGCTGTGATAAAGTGAATTTAAACTAAACTAAATAGATTTTCTATAATTCAATCATGGTTCCCAAAACGGCAAATTTAAGTTTGACACGGCTTTTTTTATGCATTAAGATTAATGGGTGGGTGTGTCCCTCATATGATAGATACTGTTTTTATAAATAAATCAATCCTTCCAGCTTCAGTATCTGATTTAAAAGCTCAGGGGAAAATTCAGCAGACTAAGGACAGGTTTCCCTGATTCTCTGTTATCCGGACCGAACAGAAGTTCAGTCAGTCTGAACTTCTGACCGGACTGAACTTCTAATAAAATCATTTGGCACTTTTTTACTTAACATGTAAAGAAAAAAACAACTCATCAATTAGGTGAAATGACCATTTTATGAATAAAAAAAAGCACAAAAACTTTACTGCACAGGAACTTCAATGGTTTAGCCTGAGAAACCTAATAAATACCAAGAAGTCTGCTGTCTAAATTTTCTTATAGATCTTTGGTAAATTATCCCCTCCAGGCATAATCCTCCCTAAAGATGGTGGGATTTTAGCATTAAATAAAGAAAGTTGATGCAAAACACTTTTCCAGAGGAAACATTTTTTTCTTTTTCTTTAATTGCAGGAAATTAACTGGGAGAAATCTTTGTCACAGACAAAAGGAGCCCATGTTTCATTAACAACATCATTAATAAAACATGACGTTCTTCCTTTTAATTAGAATCACTGAAGTGAGAATTGAATGAAAGGAAGAAAGAGAGACAACATGAAAAAAAAAAACAAAAAGAAGCGATGTGGAAGTTGTAGTATGATGGAAAATGGTGAAGAAAGTAAACAATAAATAGAAAATACGACATCTAAAGACACAAAACAGGTGGTCGAAAAGGCTCATCGTTTAAATCAGCTCAATATTCACATGCTGGATTCCAATTTTCTAAGAATTCAAAAGATTTGTTCAGATTTTCTTTCTATTAAAAGCCGTCATGGACACACAAAATATCCTTTATGCAACTTTTGCTTTGTAGAAAACTAAATAAAAATCTCACACAAAAGTTGCTCCTGCTTACATGACCTTCTCTACCCCTTCCTGATGAAACTCTCAGAGGAGCTCCAGGTTACCAGAAAGAGCTTTTCTCTGCTCATAAAATGTAGCTGAAAATGAACTGCAACATATCCCAGTTTAGGATGAGCGGCAGCACAGGGCTGTGTTGCATGTTTTAGATGCCCCCTGAGCGCTTGTCTTACAGCCGGCTGAGCATAGAGACCAATGTTGTTAGGAGTGTCAGTGGATTCAAAACGGACCAGATTGCACATTTAAGCTACATGACTGTGTTATCTATTAGCATATTAGCTTCTAGTATGAGACATACAGTACTATGTACACGGGCGTATGTGGGTTGTACGTGTTGCATTTGTGAGTGTATCTTTGTTTTAATAGTTTATAAAACTATGTTTATGCATATGTTTTATGTTTTTAATGTAAAGCACTTTGTTTATGTATGATCATGTGTTCTATAAATAAAGTTTGATTGACACTAGCTAATGAAAAACTAATCTGTGTTATTTGTCACAGTTCTAACACCATTCATCCTGGCCGGTTTAAACAAATTTATGGTAAAGTCAAAAGTCATCACAGGGGTTCAAGCTAATTCATGTAGCAGGCTTGTATTCATTTAAATTTAAATAAACACAGATTTAAAGCTCTACATAAAGATTTCTGTAGATCTGTTATATTACTCAGTCAAATATTAGTCCTTTTACAGTTTTTAAACATTATATTATATATATATATAAAATCCATAGCTGCTTCCTATTATACAGGCTTATTTCGCTGTGTCTTTTTTATTACTATAAATTTTATATCACACAGCCTTAAACCTATTCTAGGTTTAAAAACATGATGTACCACCTTAGAGAAAGGCTAGAATCCAATGAAATAGTGTCAGTCCATCTAAAGTAGCGGAGACCCCAAAAAATGAAAAAAAAACTGCAGTTTTTCAAAAAGCTTGGACAATACAACTCATTCAGCAGGGACATCTGGAAGCTCACCCTCTCCATACTTACACACCACAACAAGAAGCAGTGCAACCCAGATTACAACACACACACGCACACAAACTCCCTTCTTTGGTAAGAAGTACATTATAAAGCTACAGCTTACATGAGAAAATTGATGAATTGCCCGTAAATGTCTCTAAAACATTATATTTCTGCACTCATTATCTCAACATGAACAAATAAGACTAATGAACTGATGAATAAATGGGTCAATCTGGGTTCTTCCCAGCATAAAGAAGCTATATATGAATCATCTGTACTGGTTGACTTGTCACTCATTTTAATACACAAACTAGTAAAAAAAATATCAGTTTGTCTTATAAGGAAAACGGAAAAGAACAAGTGTGTGTGTTAGACCATAACAGCTGTTGGTCGCCTAATTGTGGCTTAATGTCTCTGACATTAAGAGATGAAGCTTCAATAATACGGACTGGCGACCTGTCCAGGGTGTACCCCGCCTTTCGCCCGTAGGCAGCTGGGATAGGCTCCGGCCCCCCCCGCGACCCCGCTCTGGGAACAAGCGGTTGAAAATGGATGGATGGATGGGCTTCAATAATACTCTAACTTTCCAACAAACACAGAGAATCTCATTTTTATTAGTTTGAGGTACAAGAATTAAATCTTTATAATTAAGCCATGAGTAAAAAACACACATGTTTTAGCTTATTTATTATATGAGGCTAACATTTGGTTATTTGAATGCATATTGTAACTCCATTACAATAAACTTGAAGCAGACAGATGCTGAAAATGAGTAAAATAGCTAAAACACCCTAATACGCTTCTGACACCCTAAAGGTCACATTTTTGACATGACACGTGTACTCTCTTTATTTGACTTTCTAGCATGTCTGTATTAATTTCCATGTTGTTAAGAAAACAAAGCTAACAACAAATAATGATGTAATGAGACTGTTTTCTATGTAAATTCCTGATCCTGCACTCTGCTTCCTCCTGCATGGTCTTCCCTCCAACGTGGACTAAATGCAACGTGGCTGCTCAGACTAAAGTTGTCAGATTTCAGATGTTCAGACTGTAATAAAAAAGCTTATATGTGTCACATTTGGATTTACAGTAATAACCTGTGTACACCTGACTTTGAGAGCTTGAGTGAGAATCATCATTATGATGCTGTTCTTCATGCTTTCATTGGGCAGATTTTAAATGGTTTTGATAAAGATGTCCAAAGTTCCTTCTGGCTAAGTAGCCATATTTCCTTCCCGTTGTGGCATTTATTTGATTCCAGAGCTGTGCAGTTTGATGTCAGTGGAACTGAGGATGATGTTCAGACTGACTTTTTAAAGTCAAAAGCTTTCATCATTATTCTCTATAATTGGAAGATGGAACTTTTTTATAAGTAATGCCAATAATTTGATCCAAACTTTACTGCAAAATGAGTCATCAGCCAATCACAGTTAGTATATGTGGTAGATTATCTGCAAGCTATTTCCTGTGCACTACAATCAATAGATCTCAAGAAGACTGCAACTTATACACAGAGCAGACATCAAACAAGGGATTGTTTGGCTGTCTATTGGTTGCAAGGGGTAGTTGTGCTTACTTCCAATAAGTGCCATCAGGCTCTGGAAGCCATGTGAACACCTAAACCATCTTCTTTTTAGCTCCTCCTAAGCAGCTTTAATGCAGCCCACTCTTGGTGAAGCTGCAGCAAGTGGAGCGCTGTTGCAAAATGGGTGTGTGTGACTCATCTTTAAATGTGTTCAAGTGGGTGTCAGGTGTCGGAATTCCATGCTGTGAAAAGCAGGAAGCAGGTTTTCAAAGCGGAACATTGCAATGTGGCGAGACAAGGAGTTTTGCTCACTTCAATAACCTGTCGATGGTTTTATCGTGTATGTGTTTCAGTACGTTCGCCGGGGAAAGTGAGCACAACCCCGTGGAATAATATGAGATAACCTATGTAAAATGAAAAGCAATAACATAAATAATGCAAAACACTGTTTTATGAACTTTGGTGATGGAAGTTAAGTAGATTCAAGAGCTGGTTATGATGGAGCTTTACAGCATGCTGCAATGTGTGGCTGGAAGTGTGGAGAGCACATTAGGCATGAAGTCATATAAATGTTTTACTGGATACCTTGTTACTGGGGTCGGCTGTAAATGCCTGCTATGCTGCGATGATTTTTTATTATTTATAGTTAAAAAAACAACAACTTAAGAGATGGACCTTTGCCTGTGATTGTGTACGGTGTCTTTGTGCACACGTGAGAATACTGTGTTCACTCTCCTCCTTCTCCATGTTGAGTCTATCAGCAAAGGAACTTGTTGACCTTGCGAATCGTGGAGAACGACGAGTGAATGCCTGCTGTATGCTAAACAATCTGGAGGCGTTTGCCTGTGTGTGTGTTTGCGAGTGTGTGTTCACATACGAACCTGGTGATACATCAGCACGTGCTGCAGCTCAGCTGGACAAGGTAAGGAAGAAAACGCAAAGAGCGTTGATGCGGTAATGCTTGTGTGTCTGTCAGCAGAGGCTGGGAACACATTTTCTCATGTCTGCATGCATACAGTCATGTGCAAAAGCCTTTTTTCTCCCATATGTAAGATGAGCAGGTTTATTTATCTGCACAGTCTGAACCCTCTGGTTCTCCAGGCATCTTTAAGGACATTCTAAAGCTCTTTTTTGGATGTTGCTGCCTTTTGAGCCTTTTCCTGTCAAGACAATGCCACCCTACTTCTAAACGTCCAGGTCTGGGGAGGATTCCTCACTTTATAAGCTCTGTTGCCTCTGACTGGAGTGCAATTCTGCAATTATCTGGCATACACCTTTCTCCCAATTTCTCTTCCTTAATATTTTTTTTTTACGGAGGTACAATCAAACATGAATCTTCTTCTATACAAACGCAACAGACTGCTGCACAGGTTAATTTATTTAAATGTCTGATTGAGATAAAGAATAAAATGATATTTTGATGTTTTAGTTGCCTTTCTGATGCGATATAAATGGAAGTAACTGTGCTACACGGCATCTGAACAAATGGTCACTCATAAAATGCATCAAGTTAAACTCGTATTGTGGCGTAATTCCAATATTACAAATACCAAAGCATATATAAGGCATCAAAATCAAACTTTTAACCATACACCACAGCTGGACAACAACCACCCTTCTAGGAAGACTATTTCTAATGATACTTCAATGAACAGTAGCCAGAAAGTATCACTTACATGCTATATTATGTTTCATATTTCCTAAATACAACATTTCAGACACTCTTCATAAATATGCTACCTTTTTCCACACACCATGCACACCATGCTGAGATGTTCCAAGTTTTCAGCTGTGGGAAGAATTGCTTATTATGAATGAATGAATGAAACGCATGAATGAAAAATACTTTATTGATCCCAGAGGGAAATTCAGAATAGTTCCAGCTACTTATGGGGGAGGGGGTTGCAACTCAGTGTCTGTCAAACTGTGTTACATGAACAAATTGTGTTTTCTGAGAAGTTGCTAGTAATATATTACCAAAAGAACCTAACTTTGTTCCCTTATTGGTAATATGTGGACACACACACACACACAAGCAGCCTGATTAGTTTTGTTTAGTTGAGGAAAGTTTTCTATGTCGCGTTTGCAAGTTTGAATCACTTAATACAAATGTATTTCTACAGCACTTTTTAGGTACAGAGCAACAGTTACAATATAAAAACTATTTTAGACAGAATAAAAAGTTTTCTTTCACACATACAATCATTAAAACCTCATTTTTATGAGGAAGGTGTAGAATAAGAACCTGTCCGCTGTGAGGAAACGATATCTTTAGGATCCATTCCACCCTAACAGAGGGTAACACCACAGCAACAACCCAGGTCTGGGCAGGCCGGGGTCCACCCCACAGCCACAGAGCCATGCAGGACCCCCTCAGCCACCCAGTCTGAACATGTGTGTACCCAATTTCACTGGACGATACCCGTCAGCATTTCCATTTCCATTGTTTTCCCTCATTTTATTCCTCTTAGTATTTTTAAGAGGTGCATGTGTGTGTGTGTGTGTGTGTGTCTACCTAATCATGTCAGTGTCTGCCTGCCAGTCTATTGGTCCATCTGATAATTTAAAAAAATAGCAGCAGGTGACTTAGTTGCAGTTCCGCAGTAATTCTCTTTTCCCTGATGCTTTGCTCCATATTTATGACGGCTCTAAATACAGCAATAAAACGCATATAGGCTGGAAAATGGTTATGGATCCCTGGTGGTTGCGTTTCACCGTTTCTTTTTGCAGCAGCAACAGAAATGATGAGTGAGGTACAGGCAATTAGAGACGGATGGCGGCCTATACATGTCTGCCAGAGAGATGAGGAGAAAAGCAGGGGTTTTTCTTTGATCGCATACACGCTCTTGCCAGCACATACTAATACGCAGGCACACACACACACACACACACACCAGACACAGCTGCTGTTGAAGCCATTTCAATGATTCAGATGTGCCCGTGGGAAACTGCATGAGTCACCTGCAAGTAGAGTTTCTGTCTGTCTAAGTCAAGTCTCCTGTTTTATCACTTCCAATAAATGCATTGACGCAGCAGATTACCCCCACCCCCCCCCCCCAATGTATTCAAAGTATTGTGCTTTAAACAGTAGAGCACGTTAATTTGTTAATCAATATGCTTTTGACCCCCAATAATCTTTTATATGTTTGTCTAGACACAACCACAGGATGTATAAATTAGATGGCAACGCCGTCATGACGACACTCAGTGTTAAACACTCCAATTTTTTTGCCTCTTTTAATATCAGAACATCTTTTTCAGAGCTGTGGAAATCATACTGAATAAAGATTATTCCAGAAATTGAGTTTTGCCCTGTTTGCCCTTTGACAGACTGCACGTGTACGCCACCTCTGAATTGGCTGAAACTGGAGGCTGCATCCATCTTTTCCATCTATGGGAAAACAGAGGCAGAGTGAGGTTATCTCTGGCATTAGTGGAACACGTGACCCAGTAAATCTGAACCAGGAATGTGTACCCACACAGAACCAATATGAAATTAAAGAATGCAGTGTCATGAACAATAGCATGAGTTTAATGTATCATAATTAGGTACAGCAGGTTAAACAATCAACTCATGAAAGATCCTGTATGCCACAATGCCCCATTCTTTCAGCTAAATAAAGCAGCCAAAGGCCTCAAATGGTAAATGAGCCAGCAGACTCAGCTTTTGTCATCCCCCACCTCCAGTTCTCATCCCCTTTCCTTTCCCTGAAAGACAGCAAGAATTAACTCATTATATGCAACGGCTTTCATCTCTTATTCATGCAACCCTGCTTTTGTAGTCCTGCTACAACTTGCCACCACCAAAATGATTGCAAATTTGAAGCTTGGACACACAAAGTTGGCCACAAATTAATGAAATAACTCAAAAGAAAATCCATTTTTTCTGAGAATGTAGGTTTCTCATGGCTAAGATGCCTGTTTTGAAATGGGCATTATTTAAATGACAGCACTGCGGCCAGAAACAGAAAGCCAAGCAAAACGCTCAGCAGAGTGAGAACGATCTGCATTGGTAAGAATCTGTGCATATGCACAATGATCTACAAACAATGCAAAGACAAATCAATCAAACCTGCATTTTATCACTCCCACATCCTCTATAAGGTATGCATATGTGTGTCAATAAGAATTTAACCATGCACATGTGCATGTAGAGACTTTTGAGGCACCTTAAAAGATGTCAGAATAAACAGAAAGCATGCTACAAGTTACTTTGTGTATCAAAATGCTTGTGTAAATCACTAGATCTATGTGTTGCCACCATGCATGCCACAGTTTGCTTGCTGTCTGCTCAGGGTGGTAAAAGATCTTTAATCATACACCACAATCCCTGACAAATTACTGCCTGCTGACTGGAATTGATAAACCAATAGACATAACCAAGGGAGAGCCAAAATCATCAATGTAGCAGATCGTCCTGATGGAGTCTCACAGGAAAAGAAAAAGCAGTAGCAGGTGAGAACACCCTCACTTTTTTTCTCTCCTAATATCAACATGTGAAAACTGCACACAGATGAATCACAACAGGGTATCATCTCTCATGTCTGGATCAGTCAGGTCCAGATTAAAACAAATATATGCAGAGCAGGGCATGAGAGAAAATACCCACAGTGCTGATCGTGAGATGTGGAGGCGAAAGATCAGAGATCACAGATGTGGGGAAAGTAAGGATGGATATCTGCAGCAGCTGCATGAGCATGTCCATATAAATTACCTCGCCGCCAAGCGTATCAGCAAAGACTGCAAACAAGAGTCCTGAGGATTGATCCTAATACACTAATGATGCTGCAGCTGTGTCAGACTTATCACTTCTCACTCTCCAATGCTCTTTCCAGGGCTGCATGCCGACACTTCCCTCACACTGCTTTGATCTATCTCCACAGACCTTCCTCCCTTCTTCTGTTTAACCACTGCTCTCATTTATTTTGATGCATTCAGCTCTATGCTTCTTCCCCTTTTCTCTGCAACCAGGTAGCTTTATTGTTTTTTTCCTCTGCGGGGGGGCAAAAAGCTCTGAATTTATTCTGTGCCTGTGTTTTAATATGTACCTGTACAAGCGCCGTCCATCCTCTCTCCTCTGCTTTGACACATCAAGCACTTCATAAAGTGAACCACATCCACATGACCCTTAAAGTTTTCTAAACCAGTCAAATGCAGCAAGTGCACGCTTTGAGGTTCAATTGGTTTCACACAACCCTGCGTTTCACCCTCGTCCTAGGGACCAATTTATCTGGTGGGTCTTGTATCCCAGGATGAGCCCTTTTGCCTTACCTTACAGAACCTTGTGTAAAAACTCAAGAAAGTGATTTAGAACAAGCAACGGATGGCATTTTCCTGTAGCAGCGTTCTCACTTGGATTCGCAATGGCAGATATTGAGTGTCACCTTTTGGAATGAAAAAAAACATCGCTTTACAGAGACACATCAAGGGTGGTTTGCAGTGACATAACATGATGCTTGCTTCAGAGGAGTAGTTTATGTGAACTCTGGAGTGTGTGTGTCTGCATGTGTGTATCTCCCTTGGATTTCTTCTTGACGTATGAGATGTATTAAAACACACAGCAGTAAATGCAGCTCAAACAGGAAGATCTGGGGGGAAACTGCGACAAATTTCACCAGGCTGTAATTAGAAAGAGCAATTTAAGGCAGAATTAGGAGTAAATTAATGGAGCACTGCAATTATCACTGGTGTGACAGACTATTATGTGACAAATTATTGATTAAATATGAATAATGGATTTAATTACAGCCATGTGATAAAACTCAGCTCAAAGGCCACCAATAAAGGAACTCACGAACGTATTTAGTAATCGCTTTCTGTATTGACAGTGTATGGATTTGGAATCAGTGTGGTAACCAATCAGAGCACACCCGCTTGTTCTTCTACTTTCAGGTCAAACCAATGAAAATATGGAGCTGGCACAATACACCTAGGTCAGCTTGATTCGTGACATTGAGGCGGTTTAATCAAGAAAAAACAGTTTATAAAATAGAGTTTTAACACTGTTGTGAAGTGGAAGCAGTGGAAGCCAATGAACTTTGTCAAACACAGAAAATCCAACTTCCTTCAACGCCATAGCAACTAAAACAGCATGCCGACTGGTTAGGAAGTTGTATTGTTTGAAGCTTTGTGAATGGGTTTGCTTGTGACCGGGGTTGTGAGTCGTGCAGGAGTCCACTTGCTCCCAGAGATCTAAAGATATTCAGAGCATACTGGGTAAAACAAGGAGCAGGGGAGTGACATGATGATGGGCTCTATGGTCCATGGCAAACTTTAAAGGATATATCATGCTTTTAAATCCTTCCTTTAAACATTTAAATCATTATTTGTTGTCTGTATAAAGTAGAACCGCAATGCTTTGGTCTGAATTCCTGCTTAATCTCGCTCCACACACACCTTATAACCCTGTTCTGAGGTGCGTCTTCAGAG
>JBAMHV010000023.1:4663388-4675711 GCA_037177535.1 Pseudomugil gertrudae
TCAACGTATCAGATTCACCAATTTGATTACCTGGAAGTCCACAACCTTATTTGGCAGACCCACAGCAAATACTGTGAAGTAATAGATAAAAAAAAGAAAAAAAACATGAAAGAGAATAGAGAAAATCAAACAAACTGAAAAATTTGACCAAAAAGAATATAAATATTTATGCGTTCCTGCATTCCTAAAAACTTAAAAGTGCACAAAAATACGTATTTAAGGGCGAAAAAAGTGGATTTTGCATATGTCCCCTTTAAAAGAATCATCATAGGATCAGCACATGATTCAGAGTTGTCAGTGTGTCACAGCTGCGGGACCGAGCCCAACAAACTGCCTTGACCAGAATATTCACTCAGACAAAAGGTCCTGTTCCTGTTCTGAGTAAGGCTGGATGCAGAGTAACACAACTCTTCTTGGTAATTGTTATTTGCAAACCATACACGAAAGCAACAAACTGCCAAGACTAAGCGTGCATCTTCAGTTAGAGAAGGGATCTGGATACAAAACCTTTTATCTAATGACAAAATGGATTTATTTCCACATTTTAGTTCTCATTTGCAGACTACCAATTATGATCTCAGAACAGTCAAAAAACATTACAATGAAGAAGCAGGATTAATTTATAATTCCCAATGATAAAAATGAAGGCTCCAGTCCCCCCGCGACCCCGTTCAGGGAAAAAGCGGTAGAAAGTGGATAGATGGAGGGATGGATGATAAAAATGAAATGAACACAACCACACGGTTTCCCCTGGATAACCAACAGATAGCGTAGGCATCATCACTCATTTTGTAAAACAAGGGAACTGGCTGTAAGGCGTAGTTCATTAAAAAAACATGGCAAAGAGAGTCCCTTCAGTTATAAACACACACCCAAGAGGTGTAACAGTTGACGTTTGGTAAAGCTGCAATGCTGTAGTGGATGTAACCAGGAGGATTACCCAACCCCATCGTTTCAAACCAATACATTCAATTTGACATAATCATGAGCTACACACTTTTAGTGAAATGCTTAATGCCTAAACTCTTTAAAAACAAGGTTAAACTGTTGCAGGAATCATAGTGTTTGGGCACAACGCTGGGAAATATAAGCCTGACGTATGGCTCAGCAACAGAAAAGCTCGCTCCTCTGGCAAATGAAAAATTGCTAATGCTAGCAATTTTTCTTAGATTTGAATTCTTAGACTGAATGTGACTGAATGAAATGGACTGAATGGAAGCCTCTCCGAAGTCAAACTCCGTACGGCGGGGCTTAGCTGAATCAGAAGTTGATGCAGAATCCCACACACAATGAGCAACAGTAAACAGACTTCCAGCTTTATTAGCCTGGTTTTAATGCCACCAAGTATTCGAAAACACATTTCAGACAATGAAAAAAATGAGAAAGTATGGTTGTTGGCGGTGAGCAGAAAGTTCTATGGCAGTGAAGCAGGAAAAGAAATAAAAATGTGGCTATCACCCTTGCCATCAGACATATCAGGCACCGCAGCATGCAGGGCCCGGGCTCCCAACTCCCAATCAATTTGATATATTAAACAATTATTGAATATGCCACCAAACAAAATGCAGTGACACAAAGAGCTGTGTAAATCTCTGGCTGCTTCCCCTAAATTATGTATGACTCAATGAATTATTCATTAAGAGGAAGTAGAGGAGGAAGGAGACGATGGCAAATGGAAAGAGAGAAAAAAAACCGGAGCAGAAAATAAAACAATGGTCTGTAAATGGAACAAAAGGAGTAACAGAAATTGAGTTTAAAAGGCTAAGCTGCCTGTGTGATTGAAGCTTCTGGACTTGGCCAAAGCAGAACAAGTCTGTCCATTCAAACTGTCATTCGTCGATGAATGGGAGGCTTATTTTGATTATGACATTACAGCGACGGCTTTCACGCATGACGGAACAGCAGTTACTGCAGTGGTACTAGATGATAGTGCAACTGGCAAACAAGTACGGATGAGAGATTGTGTTTGTGCACAACACCATGCATCTGTGTGTCTGTGTCTGTGCAGGACAATGAAAGACTTTTGTTGGGCAGCAGTCCATTGCCAGATCATCAAACCACTATGTATTGCCTTTATATAAAACATTACATGGGTCAGAAAGTAACCCCTTTCCATGCTGAACTCATTTAAAGGATTATGCATCAAATTAACAGGCCAAAAAAGCTCCAGTGACCAGTTAGTTCCAAGAAAAGGCTTTGCAAGGTTGCAAATGTTGAAATAAAGCCCAAAATGTATGTTTGGAAAGGAAGTAAATGATGCAGAACATAACAGATTATTTTTGCATTTTTCACTATGCAGGTTTTGACTTTTGGTTCCAAAATATGGCTCTGGACTGAGTGTGATTGTTAGGTATAATTATGACAAGCCAGGTGCTCTGGGCAGCACAGGTTAGCTGAGCTGTCACCGGTCCCCTGCCTCACTAGCAACAGTGTTTTACATATAGATTGAATTACCTGGGAACAGTTCTGCCCTATGTAAATCACTATTATGCTAATAGTGTGCAACAACACACATCCTGCCATCCAGCTGAGGCACAGTTAGTGTATGTGTGTGTTTGTGTTTGTGACAGGGAGCAAAATGCTTTAGTACTCCTGTTCCAGAGGAACTCAAATGTGAAAAAAATCTACACCGTGTTGTAATTAATATCAATCATTTGCTCGTTTAAAAAAGAAAATCAGACATGGTTGGTTAACGACGCAGCCAGACAGTGAGAAAGAGCCCAGACATGGAGTAACCACAGCTCGCCTTCAACCATGGTTCTTTAGGGAGATGAGATCATGATGGGGGAACATAGAAGACCCCGGGGATGAAACAGGTGCAAAATTCAAGGACAGTAGACAGCTGCACGAGTGTAACGAATGAAGAATTTGGTCTGTGTGAGACGGTGAAGAAAAAAAAGGCAAGGGGGGCATTGTAAAGAAATTACCAGAGAATGAGATACGCCAGGTGGGATATGGTGAGTCTATACTGAAAGAGAAGGGGAAGAAACATCCTCGCTCTGATCAAAAGGTCAAATGCTTTCACGGTGTGAAAAAGAGGAATTATATATACTGGTTGTAAAATTTAAAACTCATGTAGATCAGATTTCCAATAGCAGAAAAAAAAGCAGCAGAAGCGAGCTCCTGTACTGGAGCAGAAAGAAGGAAAGAAAGTTGGTGATCATTAGCTGAATGCCAGGCCAAGCCTAATGAAGGCTGAACTGGAGCACAGAGCACAGCACAGGGGAGCTGAGCTAGCTTTTAGAGAGCCTTTCTGGGAGCAAGGGCCGACTGTTCCAGCTATTCTGGTCTGATTGAAGTGGTCTGAAGCACCCAAGAAGCTCATTGTGATGAGGTTGTGGGGTTAGGGGACTGAGAAGACGAAAGACCACAAAAGGGATGCTTGTGGCTCAGGGGATTGAATTGCAAGACTGAGGGTCAAATCTCTGGCCTCTGTCACAGTCTAGGTTGTTCGGACTGGGATAATTTAAAACACATCTGTTGCTTTTGTTTCAACTGCAAAGTCTTTGATACTTGTTTTACTCTGAACACTGCATTTGGTGCTCAAATTTACTATAAGATTTAAGACAGTTACTTGTTAATTCCTTGTCATAATTATTGCAAATCTTTCCCATTGTCATGGCGGTTTCATATACATGCTTCTCATATTTAATTAGTTTCATATGTGAGTTTCATCCTTTGACATATTCAGCATAATGTCATTAATTGAATCAGCAACTCTTTTTGTTGAGTCCTTGATACAGTCGGCACAGCTCCTGATTGCAGTTTGCCAAACAACTGATAATAAGTTGTAAATAAGTAAATAAAAATCCACCAGACTCCTTCTTAGCTGACCTGGATGGGTCAGCCTCACTGGTCATATGGTTTTACAACTTGTATCTGGTGCTAGACTCTCCCTGGCTCCACAGCAATCTATTCTTTTAATCCTGACAAGATACAGTATATGATTAAGCAATGACGTGGACATGAGTCAAGTCCCAGCTTGTCTGTTCATGGTCAGACTCTCTCCAGAGCTCTGCCCTGGCGGACCTCTGTATAGACTCTCAGGAATTGCAATTTCTTTACTTTGTACTATTTTCTTTGTTTCAATAAACTTGTAATCATATTCACTTTACAACCAGACTCCTCATTTTTTGACAGAGAAGTTTTTTGCCTCAACACCATGCATGCATTTCTCCATCTTTCTATCACATTTTACCTCCATTGATCTAATATTTGCTAATATTTTCCTCTGATTTTTTGTTTGTGATCAACCTGCCAAAATGGCATAATTTGCATGGAATCTGCAGATTTATCCTTCCAGATTTCCTCAGACCTCATTTTGAAAGTTCTGAACTTAAGTTAAGTATTCCTTCTCTATTGTGTTTATTTGTGGCTTAGTTTTGATAAATAAACTGACCAAAAATTGACCTGAGAAAAAATATCCACTAAACGAACTTTGACATCATGCAAGAAATACATTTATGTGCTTTAGCAAGTAATCATCTTGTTTACACCTGAAACAGCATGAAATAATGACGGTCTTGCTTTGCTTCCCTTTCAACACTCCAGGCATTCTGCTTATTTTGTTAAGATTCACCATCCTGCCACTGAAATTACCACTGTATTTATCACATAAATTAATATTCAGCATGCCAAACCGTGAACTAAGGCTCCCATGTTCAAAGCTGTCTGTGCTGATTAGCATGCCGGAGCTCTGTTCATGTTTCCTGGGTGAGCAATTATTATAATGTCTCTAATTGCACACTTGCCGATTAAAACAGCATTCTCTGCTAATGACCCTGATAACCAGGTGACCAAGATAAAACATGTATAGCCTTTTGTAAATATGTTGTTTCTTTTTTAATTAATGTATGTAAAATAAGGGTAGCCTATATCATGACAGTGTGAATCAGATTAAAACTGATATGAATGTCAATTATGTTTTCACATAAAGTACCCAAACGCGACAACGAAGAAGCTGGTTGGCTTGAAAGTATCTTGGTAAAAAAACATAAATAAATTTTAAAAAGAGCTCAGTGTGGATAATTTTGCATTACTAGCCTGAAATAACTCAAACTGGGAAATGAATTGTCAAAGAATGACAATCCAATCCACTTATCTCATTTGAATATGCGCTGCAGCTAGCATTAGCAAAACAGCTAACAAAAGCTGCTAAAAGAATCAAAAGAATCTTTATCATTCCTAATGTTTTTCTATATACAGTACCAGTCAAAAGTTTGGACACATTTTTTTATTGGATTTAATGGGAAAATATGTCCAAACTTTTGACTGGTAGTGTATGTAGCTGGTCAAATGCTTGCCGTCCTCTAAAGCTAAATGCCATCTGCAAATTAGCCGCATTAGCTTCTATTTCACTTCATCTCAGGTTAATTAACTGAATATATTGTTTCACAAATATGATCTAATGTGCTGTCGTTTCTAATGATGCACAGAAAAGGTAAGCCGACTACAGCATTTGCATGCTGTTTCTGGGCATAGCTGCATTAAAGTAAAGGTCAGAACCAAGTCACATAGCTTACACTGTGTAAAATCTAACCTCTGATTAGTATAGAAAATGTAGCTGGTAATGTGAACCTAGTCCACATTTAAAGAAAGTGTTATAATATCTGTCAAATGTGTTTTAGAATGTGCAGCTTTATCATGTTTTAAAGTCAACATTAGGAGATGTTTATCCATTAATCTAGAAGTCAATGTTCAAAAAGCCATTAGTTTGAATGCTTCTCTTGAAAATACATGATCATCCTAAAAGAAACCATAAGTGTAATATGAGAAAGCACTGCATGTGTCGCAAACTGTGTGGTTATTGAGAAATATTATGTAACGGTAGTGCATGTATCAGATGCTACATTTGTCTTAAAATATACAACAAAACACAGTCATTTTGGGACTAAAAAGAAGGCTGTATTGTACTTCTATACAACACCTCCTTCTACTGCCTTTGTTACCAAATATCTCATCAAATCTTGATTTTGGTTTTTATAAATTCATCCAAAGATTTTAAAAAACGAGCATCTTGAGATTATCATTAAATTTATCAGTGACAATGAGAACTGTGCAGGACTCTAGGATTGAGGTTAAAGAGCGTTGCAGGTCAGGACCAAGCCTTAGCTGATAATTGATCGAGTTGGGACCACAGCAGGAGCATTTTATGTTCAGCCGCACACTTCTGAAGCAGCGAGGGGCAGGAGAGAAATCACTGGTAAAAGGTCTGGGTTAAGCTACTGAGAGCAGACCACATGAAACTTACACACCAAGCACTGACTGGGAGACAGGAATCGATAACAGAATAAGAAAGAGGGAGTACATATACAATGTGAAACAGCCTGATGAAAGCCTTTTTCTAAACAGATTTCCCAATCAAAGAGCCTTTTGTGACCGATCGATCAACTTGGCACATGCCACATGCAATTTGCTAAGTTTGTAAGTTACTTCTTAGTCATTTTCATGCATCATGTTCTGTAAAAAGCCTAATAAACCTTGTTTTTACTCATCACAGTGGTTCTTTCTTGTGCCTGCACAAAAGGCATTAAGCAGAAATTAGCCAAATGAATCAAACTGTTTCCAATCCATCTCTATAGATGAGTCTTTTCTCTGAAGTGCATGGCGAAGCCTTTAAACGCCTGTAGAAGCACTAAATCGGCCCCACTGACAGCTTTTTTTCGGCCCTTTTTTTTTGGCCCAGATATTTCATCTCATTTCTGTCAAAGCCTTTAAATGATTAAACAATATTTTCCTCTCTGTTTTTCTTTTTGTCTTGCATTTTCTTTTTCTGCCTGTTTGCGCAGCTTAAGCAGACAGAGATGACAGCGGCGCGACAGCTCACATAAAAAACTATGTTGCCCCAATTTTGTCTGATAATATGTTTTAATTTCACTTCGCTCATTAGAAAAGCATCAGGGTGATAAATATATGTGGCCTGCTCGACACTGGAGTAATTTACATGAGGATATTAATAGATTCATCATCCAGGCTTAAGCACATCAATTATGAAAGGCCTGTAACCTGAGAAAAGTTGAAAAGAAAAGAGCACTATTGAAATGTTGATGAGAAATGTAATTACTGGAAGAGCAGCTGAGGCAAAACAAACACATTAACAATCAGCTATAAACACTGAATAATGAAATTGAATGTTGTATAAATAAATATGCTTATTTATGGACATAAAGTTTCATAAGTACTTAGAAGTAATTAGTAGTTGCTTTCTAGTGTTCAAATTAATCATGCAGTGTACATTTGGGAATTCATATTTTATCAGTAGGACATGCTGTGTTTGCATAAGCCTTTCAGTGACTGCTATTGATGTCTCTATATTTTATTGCTGTCAAATTTGTATGGACCCAAAAACTATGCCAGAAGATGTTGTAATCAAGGCAAAGGAATCTCAGCATCTTGAGCGTGTAATTTTACCCCGCTCTCCCTGCAAATCAGGAGGCCCTTTCTGTCCATTGACAATGTAATTTGCGAGTTTAATTAAATAATTAAGGCAGTCAGCGGAGACTTAGAGGAGAGCGATTTATATCTCCACTCAAGACAACTGAGTCTTTGTGATCGCGGCTCTCTGCTAATGCAAAGATTTACATTTCAAAAGCGCGTCTCTCCGAGCCACGTTGGACTCCGGCGTGTTAAGGTACCGTTTCCTCAACGACATTCCGCTCAGTCCAGGATCAAACCACGAGAACACCTGAGTAAACCTGATGAAGCATTAAAAAAACAACACTGCCTGCAGAGGAGGCTTTTCAGAGACGTATGTTGGAAGGGGAAACAAATGTAACAGGAGGAAACATCTGTGTCATTCATCACATCAACCACCCCCTTCATTACCACGAGCAGCTACAGCCCCAAAGGTGCAGCCAATGCTCTTTGGATCATGTGATGCTAGTGAGGCCTTGAGCCCCTTGAGGCCAGCAGCTTGGCCCCGGGGCTTGCAGGAAAACCTTCATCAAGGGTATCGGGTGACTAAGAGTGAGGGAATGAGGGGAAGGAGAATGAAGCGAAGGCACGGAGGATCACAGTATGGGTCAGTGGAATATGGGCTGTGGGTATAGCAGGAATAACATGCATGCCTCTGATGATGACTATGGGTCTGGAATTTCTATCTTGTGTAAGAAGTCACAGACTGTAAGTCAAATGAGAAGGCCTTTGTGTGGCTGCGGTTATGGGATTGCATGAGGGGCAGCAGATCAGACACCCAGGAGTCACAATAATGCTCCAGCTGTTACGACGGGAATAGGCTGCAGATGACAAGTGAAGGCTGCTGTGGGTTCCATAATGGCCCTGAAAACAAGCCAGAGATACATGGAGGCAAGTCTCTACGGGGGCTCTCTCAGTGCTCTATCACACCCCAAAAGTCCATCCATTCTGTTTCAATACCCAGTTGGCAGGAAACGCCACATGAGGCCCGATGCTGATTCCCGTAAAGTGGGCCAGCGATGTCCCCCGAGGTTCAAACTGTTTCACACATCCTGGACACAAATTCATCCCAGTGCTCTCCGTTACAGCACCGACACCGGTATTTATATGGAGAGAGGTTACAGCTAGCTCGTCATAGCGGCCTATTTAAGAAAAGGGACAGCGCGGGAAAACTGGATTTTGAATAAAAAGGAAACAAATGTGTGACCAAGCTGCCACAAAAAAATGTACCCAGCGGAGAAGATTACTGGGGAGGGAAGGGGGAGGGAGAGAAGACACGGAAGACATACTGAGGGAAAAAAAGGTAACCTATCAGAGAAGAGCCATGAAACAAATAATACACTGACGATAAATGATTACTGTCTAATGGAAATACCAAGCAATGCAAGCTGATTTGGTTCCCTGGGGCCGATAAGCCTCTCACATGTACCTCTACACGTCAAAAGAGTGAGGAGAAAATAACTGGGCCAGTTTCAGCCAATGCGAAACTCCCGCAGACATTGTGTATCCGAGCCTATCGCTCTCTCACACAGACACCTGACGCCGCCCGCTCTCTGCCAATTCTTATTTTACCCCTCCCAAAACACTTGAAGATGGCACCTTCTTTAATCCTGTTTTGGAACGGGATGACACGTACAAGTAAAGTTAGGGGACTTTTATCTGCAGAGGCATACAGAAGCCTGACACTCCAATTCTGACTGGTTTCTAAAAGTCTTTGCTGTCGGGTGCTGTGTGCACGCCTGTCTTCACACAGATTTCACTGGCGAGTGCCCCCGCCACTGAAAGGGGGTGTGGCAGAAAAGATGGAACCTGAAGTTCAGACATCAACCATTTTCTAGGATAAGCATGCTGGGAGAAAGCCTACTTAATTCTCTCTTTGCATCATCAGTTTCTGACTTCTTTTTTTTTTGTATATGCGTGTGATCTTTTTCTTTTCTTTCCCTGTCACTTTTATGTGTGCCCTCCATCCTTCTCCCTCCCTCCCCCCCCTTCCCCTGGCACACTCATGAATGAACAGCTGGTACAACCGAGTGAGTGTTGTGTGTGCATCTGTTATGTGTATTTTTGACT
The DNA here is from genome assembly GCA_037177535.1 of Pseudomugil gertrudae. Taxonomy (NCBI): domain Eukaryota; kingdom Metazoa; phylum Chordata; class Actinopteri; order Atheriniformes; family Pseudomugilidae; genus Pseudomugil; species Pseudomugil gertrudae. The sequence continues at coordinate 4,672,872 of JBAMHV010000023.1, forward strand.
TTTCTAAGACTCAATGGTGAGAGATCAAAAGAAGGTGCGCGCATGCATGCGCATGCAGCAAATATGTTGACACATCTCCGCTGCCCCATAGAGCCATGCGTCTCCTGGGAGATGCAGCATCCCATTCTTGTCAGCAGCACCTGGAACACACAGCTGTCACTGCTGCTCTGCATCCAGTGAGATGGGGTTTGCTTCCCTCTCAGTGAAATTCCTGTCCTTAAATACTTTTGACCAGGCAATCAGAAGACGACGACACGCAAGTCAAGGCGACAAAGAAAACATCCTCCACCGGGGGTGGTTTGATGCAATGCTGTTTGATATCCAACAGGCTGAATTTTAATACAACAGCATCTAGGTTCTTAGATACGTGCGTAAGAGCAGTAAAAGTTAGGTATTTGCATGCTACGTCCATGCACTGTTAACGTGTAACATGAGCAGCAGTGGAGAGTTCGCACAAGGAGAAAAAGAAGTGTATGTGTGTGGGGGAAAGGGGGGCAGCAATTCGAAGCTTTTGACATCGTTTTCTCTGCCCACTGTGCGCTTTCAGAACCACACCCAGTCCAGCGCCAGACAGGCAGGCTGCCTTGACTTTGTGGTCTAACTGCATGGCTATATATGGAGATGAAAATTGCAGGGTTGAGCCTTCACCTCCTTGTTCGGCCTTTAAGGGCAGAGGCCTCAAAACCAACCGAAACCTTATAACAGCTTGTAAAAAGCCACTTCCTCAGAACCAAGATTATGATTGTGCAAAACAATACAAAGAAAAAAGAATAAAAAAGCTGAAATAAAGAGGGAAGGAATGTTCCCACCCATAGTAGCCTTTCATGACTCCGTCTTATAACCTATATTCAATTATAGAGATATTAATACTAATTTGAACATTTAAATCCACACATTGTTCTTTAAAAATCCTATCTCAGCAAAAAATTAGGCTTTTGTGAGGAGTTTTCAGTGTTATTGGGTATTATTAAGCTAATCGGCAGATCGGCCGCGTCAGCATATGCATTCAATTGCTTAAATCAGTTTACAATGATGAATGGCCCTCATTTAGCCCCACAGCTGGGCTTAAGCTAGAGTGCTGTCCCGGTGTTTGCATTCGTTTCCGTCTGCAGTTGAGATGTTGTTTTCTGCAAAGCAGATGCAGGATGTGGCTGTGTAAACGAAGGGCAAAACTAAAGGGAAGGGTTAAAAAATAAATAAATAAATAAAGAGAGTGTGACATATGTTATGATTTTAAGACATGCAATATTTGCTCCAACATAGCTGCTGTGCTAGCCAGCAAGAGGGAAAAAATAAAGAAAAACCTCAAGTGGTGGTTTGGCAATTGCAGATATAGAGAAAAGCATCGCCTCAAGATTGTACCAGAAAGAAGAACTTAACCCACCCCCCCCCATCTCGTGAGTCACCACTATGCAAGTTACACAGGCCAGCACACAGCTCTTAAAAGTGATGAGCAGCGTGCCAATCCAAATAACAAAGTGCACATGAAGGAAGCATCAACACTTGATTGAACCATATTGGCACCTCTAAAGCAGGGTTTTCTGATGCTTATCAACAGGCATTATGTTCTAATCATGCTGCAGTCAGCGGTTTGTCTCTGCTGTTTATCCATCAATGATGAGGGGCTCAACAGCTGCAATCACACAGCCTCTTATTGTCGTGTGGAACACAACAGGTTTTTGTTGGTTGGATCAGGTTGAATCACATCAGGGATTTTTAAAAAAAAGCCTTTGACATCTGGACCAGTGGCAGCGGGTCTTTGTCTGTGCCTCAATTTGAGTAATGGGCTCTCACACCGTTCCAGAATAGCATACTAGCACGGTGAGATGGAGGATCTGTTGTCAGCACCAAAAAGCTCATTCACTTTAATATACAGTGAGAAACAAATGATTCAACCTCCTCTCCGCGTACATTATCTGTGCCTGCATATATCACATTATGTCACACGTTGATTTGGAACTTTCTGCAGCCATATTGGAGTGATGAAAACATGCAATTTAGCTACTTTTTACAGCCAACGTGACACTACATAAGACAATGCCATTATTTCATGCAAGAGAGTAAAGAATCTTTAACTCCAAATACAAGAATGAACCTTTTTTGCATTGATCATTTAAACTGTAGAACAAAAGGTTAGATATTCTTGAGTCATATAACCCCCATTAAAGGTAACATTCAGATGAAACTCAGGTGGATTTGCACTTTCAGCCACTGTTTTCAACAAAGGGTTATCTACTTGTGGCCTCAAAGGATACATGTTGGAGACCACATCAATTCTCAGGTGGAGAAACAAAGCTAGCCTCGTAAAATGGGCCAATATTTCAGCGCATGATAGCTGGAAACTAGAAAAAAAAAGGTATTTACTAATAAATTAGAGTTTGGGGGTTTTAAGTGGAGTAGCAGGATGTGTAGTAGTTGGAATATTCCTGTTTGACACCTACAGAAAAGTCACCATAGCCTGCCTGAGACGAAGCAGCAGCACCCGAGTCTCCAGAGATCTGCAGGAGTCACAGTGCAGCGAGATAATGAGCCCAAAAACACCTCAAAGCTTTGTAAGAACTACTTGAAGACTGTAAGGCCAAGAAGGGAGAAGATAATGGACTCTCCTTGGTAGTCACCTGACCTCGCCCCCCAATGAATATTGATGAGAGGGCACTTGAAGACTTGAAGCAATTGTGACATCACAGGAAGCCCTTTGGAACACGCTGGAAATTGTGCTTGGATGGCATAAGTCTACAAGCTCAGGTGATTGGCACTGCACATTTAGGCTACGTTCAGACCGCGAGCCGAAGTGACTCAAATCCGATTTTTTTGCCCTAAGCGACATGAATCGGATATTT
>JBAMHV010000023.1:4688000-4726413 GCA_037177535.1 Pseudomugil gertrudae
TCTGCCGGAGGTTTTGTCTTCCTCTTATAAGGGAGTTTTCCTTCCCACTGTCGCCTCATGCTTGCTCAGGCTGGGGACTGCATCGAAGTAAATATTTAATGCAATCATACGGTTTCCCTTATCTAAGCTATTTGATGAATTGGCTCAAATATGATGTGAAGCGTCCTGAGATGACACTGTCATGAAGTGGCACTATAATTAAAGACAAAGCCCATTGTAATGACACTTGTCAGACATATTCAGTTCTACATAAAAATAAGAGTAAAGTCAAAATGTAGCTAGATTTATATTTCAGGCTAAAATGACTATACACAATGTATATTTGTGTAATTGCTAATGTTATATTGATAAAAGAAGGCATTGAAAATCTATCAATTATAGCATCATTACAATAACAGCCTGACACCAACTACAAAAAGCACAAACACATTAATGAGGGCAGACCTCCAGTTAAGACTTTTTGCATGTTCTTCATCTTATTTCAACTGGTGACGAAAATACCACCAAATACTTATGTTGCAACTCATATCACCATCACAATACTGCATGGGGCATGTGTCACAAATGTTCTAATGTTGTGCAGTAATTATGTGCATTTGCAGTATCCCTGCTCCTTTCACTTCCATGTTTCTCTGTGTTCTTTATTTACAGTGAAGTTATACATACATATTCTTTGTATAGTGATGTGGAATAAAGTTACTAAACTGTGGAAAAGTTGGAAGTTGTTGCAGCTTGCAGATAGAAAGGCGAGAGCTGGACTGCAATCCATGTTTTATGAGTTTAAAAAAATGGCTTGTCTCGTTTGAAAAGAAATACCAATACAAGCCAAAATGTTGCTAAACCACCGAACCATTAGTAATTCATTCTATGAATGTAATATTGTCTGGAACAAATCAACACAAGGAAAAAAAAAAGTGTTTGCTGCATCTCTACGTGTAAAACGATCATTCATAAAAACGTTGGTTCACGTGAGCAACTTATTGTTTAGCAAACGAATCTGGTTGCAAAGTCTTTGTGATCATGTTTGTTGTCCTATCTTATCAAAAGCAGCTGCGGTTTGTCCAAAAACCCCTTTGCTGTTTTGTTTGTTTGCTTTGTTGTTTTCCAGTTCAATGAAAAGAGTTTTTGTGGTAAAAAAAGGGAATCTGTCAGCAAGTATTTAGCTTATTTGTTTGCTTTTCTTGTTTTGTGCTGTAAAAAACATTGTTAAAACTAATGCTTTGAGGTAATCCTGCATTCAATTACAGCAATAAGCATTTCTTTATATCCTGCTTCAAATGGTGTAATTCATGTTAAGAAGTGAATATAGATGTGGAAAATACTGACAACATAAAAAGCTAGCAGCCCATCACTCATCGTGTTAAAAAAATAGTGAATGAGCCAGCCAGTGCACATCTCATTATCTGTTGTTGGGTAGAAAAACTGTACTGATCCACCATCCTGTGCATTATGCGTCTCTTCATGAATCTATTTCCTGAACATTTCTTTTAGGGCAGAGGCCAAGGTAGTAATCTTCTACGTAGTGTCATACCAATAGCTCTTGCCTCTCTCCTTCTTCTCGGTCTAACAAATTACAATCCTGCTATAAAAACCAAATAATAATGAGTAAACAAAAAGCTATTTCATGAAGTCCTAATGGAAAAAACAGCCCTTTGGGGAAGGAGGAAATATATTGTAGCTAAGTAGGCGCCACAACAATCCCACATTTTAATGGTGAAATCTTAATTATGCAAAAATGGTGCCGTGGGGCAAAGGAGCCCTCATCGGGGGGCAAATAAATTACAGCTAGGCCTCTTTTTATACTGTGGAGATTTTCCTAAATACACATAGATAGGTACAGCATGAAAGGATTACCAGCTTTTATATCACTGGCTAAATCAAACACGGATATGTCCTGTAGTTTATTCCTCGTGGCATGGCTCAAGGAAGGATTAATTAGGCCCAAGAGCCATTAGTCATCTGTGACCCAGCCAGTAATAATCAGAACCTAGTCAACGGAGATACCTCCACTGAGGCTAAAGGATGGTTCTCATTAATCATTACAGCATCAGCTACAGCAGTGGCCTGTGGCTTTTGTGTTTATTAATGGTAGCCCACTTAAACTCCCTCTGTTTCTGGTCAAGCAGCATAGCAGCAAGGCAAAGACTGAAGTCCTTAGAGACAATCAAGGCAACAAATTGGCCCGCAGAATACGGCAGAGGAAGTAAATGAAGACCATGTGACTAATACAGCTACTGTCAATAAAGACAAATGCTTTCAATTAATTTAATCTTAGAGAGTACAAAAACAGCGATAGAGCTCTAAATCAGGCTTTAACTAATCCACAGTAAGACTCCATCTCTTCGTTTTTTCCCCCTTAAGATAAAGAATTAGCTAAATATAGGAAGAAGAGAGAAAGTCTTGGGAGAACACTTGCTCATTATGCAGGAAAGTTGTCAAGTGACACAGATTTCAAGAGTTTGAGAGATTTTATTAGTCAATCTTTAGACTACAGCACTGAATACATTTACAGGATTGTTTCAGGAGCCCGGTAATAAATTCTATTGTCCTAAATCAGATTATTTCAACAATTAGAAATTAATCCCTTAAGATACTTATTACAAAACAGCAGTGGTTTATTTTGAAATTAGGTTTCACATCACATAGTCTGAAAACTGTTGTAGATATTTAACTACTCACATCTATCTACAGTCAGTCTGTCAGTGAGCCATGAGCTTTATTTGTTTGATGCTTGTTTTTTGGGTTACACCCTTTTTTTCCACAGATCTTACGTCTTATGACTCCATGCATGAACAAACTGAAACCAGGCTCAATGCCCCTGCCACCAAGGGCAGCTCTGTTCCCAGTCACTTCCATTCATAGCCCTCCATCACTGTTGTATGCTATTACACTCCTATAAAATTATGCTTTGTGTTGCATGTGTCAAAAAAGGGCAGCATCCATTATATTAAAATGGAGTCAACAAAAGTAGGCTCCCTCTCACTGTGAACAGAGAACTGGAAAGTGGGAAAATAAGAACTGGACGGGCCGAAAGCAGAGTGATTACAGAATGATTTGAGCAAGGAGCTGAAATTGCTTGCATCCATTCTGTTTACGTGTGTGTGAGTGTGTGTGTAATCCAGTGCAGCACATAAAACAACTCTTACTGTTTCAGCTAAGAGTTTTAGTGCCTCTTAGGTTCACGCCCTTCCTTCTAGCACAAGAATTGGCAATTATCCAGAGTTGTATAAATCCAACAGTAATGGAGGAACCGACAAATTATTTTGGAATTATTTAATCAATATGGATTTTATTATTTAAGGTTATCTAAAGTAAAGACTGAAATTGTTTGGACAATGTTTGACTTATGTTTGAAGAAATAGATTTTCCATTGTCCAATTGCAGCTGCAATGTAACTTTACTTTTATGTTACCCATTTGAGACTGGTTACCATGAGTTAAGACCCATACTGTCATAAATTCAGCTACGTCTCCACGAATTGTGTGTGTATGTAGGCTGAAACTGACAACATAAAGGCAAGACGTGAGATGTTAGACCATACAGGAAGAAAGAAACCCAACTAAGTTAACAAAAATGGCAGAAAAAAAGAAGATACAGCTCTGTGATGGACAGGCAACCTGGTCAGGGTGTTCCCTGCCTCTCGCCCAGTGATTGCTGGAACAGGCTCCAGCTACCCACACCCTTCAATGGAATAGATGGTACAGATTGATTGATGGGTGGATGGATGGGTGGATGGATGGAAGATAGGGAAATTAAATGACTGAACAAATGTCTAATTACACTAAAAGAAAATGTGACCTCTCATGGAAATGTAAAAAACTATTGTTCAGTTTAGTAATGTTATCAAGTAAAAATCATGCATTTAAGTCATTCCCACAATCACTTTTAATGGCTGGTTTTACACTGGAAATGTGATACAATCATTCCTTTTGCTTTGCTGAACTACTGTGTTACAGGCTTCTATTCACACTACCGTCCTTTCTGCTGCGACTCAGGTACTTCCTGCATTACATACTTTATTAGAATGAACATTGTAATGGTAATGAACAGGAATGAGCTAACTTTGGATAATCTATGGTTGGCATGACTCAAAAGCTCTACTTAAAGAATATGACAATGTTTTATCAGTTTATCTATTATCATCAGGTAACATGGTTTCCTGTTATCTCTAGATAATTGTGTCATTATGATTTCCATCGAAGCTTTACCAGGTATTTTGCTAAAAACTATTTCTCCAACCATAAGTTTAAGTGGTAAAAATGGGAGCTGGGAGCCGAAATAAAAACCATCATGCTACTTACACTCCACATTGCTGGTATGACGTCAACCAGGGAAAGTTATTGGCTAAAAAAACAGCCTTGGTTGTAACCCATTAGGTTTTGAAATATGTGGTGTCTTACAAAAAAAATTGAGGAGAACACTAATGTAAAAAATGTTACATACAAATACTATTTCACTAGCTGAATGCATTTGTTATTTCTAAATAAAGGGATGCATTATTTATATGACCACTTCGATTTTAGGACTTGCACCATAAAATCACCACTGCAAATATTAGGTATCTTACTCATGTCTTTCTCAAGAAGACCCATAAATTGAATAACAATCTCCAACTAAAAAAAGACTATCACCATTTTAAATAAGGGGAAAAAGTTTCAGTAGCAAGACTTTATTTTCTTCTTTGGAAGGTTGAGGGATCAATTCTCTGACTACATGCAGAGATGTTCTTGGGCAAGACGCTGAACCCCAAGTTGCCCCCTGATGTGCTCATTGCGGTGTGTGTGAATGGGTGAATGTACCATGTAGCGTAAAGCGCACTGAGTGGTCAACGTGACTGGAAAAGCACTATATAAGTACATTTATACTTTATAAAGAATGGGATGTGTCCAAGAACCGAGTATGATCACACTTTAGGTTTGAAGGGGTGAACGATGATGACATACTCAATCAGTCTCTCTGAGAGGCCCTTCATTACATATTCCTGTGATAATGACGGCACTGAAGAAGCTCTCCACTCTCCGTTATTAGAGACAAGACACTCCATACCATTTCTTTCTCTTCTTTCTCTGCAGCAAACTTCATATTCCTTTTTTCCCCACACACACTTTATTCTTTCAAGTCTCAACAGCATGGCCACCATAAACTGTTGTTTTCCCTCCTGCTGTTCACAAGACCATCACCTGCTGCGAACCACAGTCTCATCCTTTAACACGGATATGCTCTCATCCTTAATGCACATTCTGGAAACATACTTTATTATCTTTACTGTTACATACATCTACCCATCCATCTAATTTCTACCGCTTATTCCCTGAACAGGGTCACGGGGGGCAATCCCAGATAACCTTGACTGTTAAATTTGTCCAAAAACATTTTTATTATTGGGATGCTCAGTATTCATAATCTTTGGACAATCAGTTTTTATTTGTGCATTTTTAAGACCTTTCATTTGCCCACTCTGCATTCGGAGTTCATTCAAGGCATAGGAAGACAAAGTAAGGACATAGACTGCTTCTTTTAGAGAAAGGTGGAGAAGCAGGTTTCTCCTGGTATTTGTTTTTCGATTTCTGATGACTTTTGGCTTTTAAATGACCCTTTCATCAGCTTTTTATTTAGGGGGTTTTACTCTGAGCCCCTCCCGGATGGCTGAGCTTCTCACCACATCTCTAAGGGAGACACCAGCCACCCTACAGAGGAAACTCATTTCGGCCACCTGTACTCGGGATCCCATTCTTTGGGTCACGACCCACAGCTCGTGACCGTGAGGATAGGAACATAGAGCAACCGATGACTAGTATAAAATCAATCCAATTATTTCATTTTCTATACCACTTATTCCAATTCAGAGCCATGTAGAAGCCTGAGGCTATACCAGCAATTAGCAGACAAGAGACAGGGTACACACTGTAGAGGTCAGTAGTTCATTGCAGGACCAACACAGACAAACAACCTTACACCCCAACAATCACTCCTGGGAACAATTTAGAATGACCAATTAACGGTGGGAGAAAGCCAGAATACAAAGAAAACCCATGCATACACAGGGAGAACATGACAATTCCACACAGAAGGCCATTATTTGAACACCTTTCAAACCAAATCTTAAACCAGCAACCCTCTTGTAGAGATGCCCCAGTGGTAGCAATCATACTACCATGCACACCAAGTTGTAATCCAATTCAGTCTAATTTAGTACACCTCAATTCTTATTTAGTCATGGCATGGGGTTTCTCACAATAATCTGATGCTATCTGAGTGAAAGAGAGCTTGAAAGCAGGCCACACTGCTCAACAATTCAGTCAGTCAGATCACAGACTTTATTTGATGTGCCCCACATTAGCCTTTTCAACTCTTACTTGTACTCTCATTTGCCTGCCAGTAAATATGAGCCCTAACAGTGCAGAGCACAGATCACACTTTTTTTTTTACCTTACAGAAGGAACTAATTTTCTTAAGCTTGCAGAAAAAACATGTAGCTACAAGCTAATAAGTGCATGGATCTCATCCAGTAAGTACTAAAGCTGCTGGGAGAGTCATTTTATGCAAGGTAGGCTCCCTCTCCCCATCTTGTCTTCTTGCTCATCCCTGACTAAATAACCAGACCCACAGGGCTCCTTCACAGCAGGTGCTCCCATGTGTCTACCCCCTCACCGTTCCCCAGCAACCTACCCACTCCTGCCTCATCACTCCACCCACATCACAGCAAGCACATGGGAGGCCATGCTCCCCTCAGCGTTAAGACGCAACACTTTGTTACAGCTCTATTAGCTAACTAATCTGAAAGAACTTTATTTTATTAGCCCCTTAAGACTCCTGCCAAGGCCTTTTTCATCCTTTATGGATTCAGTAACTGTGCAGACTCTCTCTCTCTGCCTCCTCCCGCTTCCTACTGTCTCCCTCAATCCTTCAATCCCTCCATCTTGCACGCTTGCTCGCACCTTCTCATACGGTGAAACCAGGCTGCACTTGCGGCATTGCACCCCAGACAAGTAACAGGAGAGTTTGCACACAACTCGCATGAGTTTTCACTCAGCTGCGGTCCACTGCCGACCAAATGAGCAGCACAACAGATGCTGTATGAAGAACTAAAAGGCAAAAAACACAGTAGGGACCTTCAGTTTGCAGTAAAAAGGACCTCCAACTAAAACTTAAGCATTCTGGCGTGAGCTAATGGCCCTACTGACACCCACTGTTTGCCTACATATGTCTTTTACTCAATTTTCTCTACCCTCGTTTCTCCTACTTACCCTCCACGACCCACAAGCTACACGTTGTGAGGAGTGTGGGTGGATAAAAAGGACTCAGTATGATGCTGGGGAATTCTAGGCACCAAGAAAGTTTGGATTAGGGTGGATGAAGAAAGGGGAATGTGCCCATATCACGACAAGCCCTGTGAGTACATTTCTCATGCCATACACGCTGTTAAATAGATATGTCATTTGAAACTGCCAAAGTTTTATTTCACCTGCAGTGGTATGAAAATTACATCTCCAGCTGGAGGTCTTTTGAACTTCATACTTACGAATGTGGGAATTTATCATCCGTTTCAACACGGACTCACCGTCAGACCCTGATCTTGTGATGTCAGACCTCATGCTCATATGACATGCAGGTAAATAAAATATAACAAGTCAGCCTGCAGATGCATGAATCTCCTTCTCTTATAGAAACAAACCATGTTCTAGAAAAAGATAGACACCAGTTCTGTAATGAATTGTAGGCTATGCATCTGCACGCTGAAGTGCCAGTGCAATGGAAGAAATGCAGAATGTGTCAATACAAACACACAAGTAGCCTAATGAATACCATTAAAACTAAACTGAGAGAATAACAGCAAAAAATAACATTTTAATAATAACATTGCACCAAAACTAACAAATTATAATGAAATGCAATAACATACGGCTAAAATCCAGGATATATAGGAAATGAGTCACTGTACAACTCAGGAGTTACATCTGCATTTGACCTACTTTGCAAGCATTACAAACGTGAAATAAACATCAACATAGAGAGGTAGAAGCAATCGAGTCTTGTTTTTTGTCTTTAGAGAGGTAAGTGTGCATTAGTTATAGATGTCAAGGAAAGTTTGATGGGTTTAAAAGACTAAAGATAGGATGCTAACAGATCAGAATGCAGGGTAAAGTATGTCAAACAGATGCAACAATAAGACTTATGTTGTTCAGCTGCAATGTGAGGTTTTGCCAAGCAGAGGTGACAGGAAACATGGTGTATATCCCTCCTACACCTGACCGAGGGATAAAGCTTGGATGCCCTGCTCCATATGGAGGGGCTGGTGGCAGGGTGGCACAACAGCAGTCCTGGGCCTGATGCCAGAGGAAAGCAGTTCACTAGTTGCCAACATGTACACACAAATGCTCGCACATGCACACGATGCAATTAAGCAGCGATAAAGACATAAGAGAAAATTATAAGGACGCATGGCAGGAACTCTAATAATACCATCAGATAACCTGATGATGTTGCAGGGCAGAGTGTGTGGGCTCTCTTTGATCTTCTTTTTTCTTTCCCTCTCCATCCCTTAAAGCCTGCTGCATATAAAGAAGCTGAGCAGGGCAAAAAAATGCAGCGAGAAAGGCAAAAAGGAAATACAGTCAACCTTTGTAATAGGACAAGAAGAGGAAGTGAACTAAGAGTTTTGAGGCAAATACATGCTTATATAAATTCTATTCTACAGTAATTTTGCAGATGCTTTTCTCCAAATTGACGTACATCAGAGAATAAGAACATAAGAACAAAGCTAGCAAAAAAATAAAACAACAGGGGACAGCATAGATAAGCATAGATAGCATAGAAGTATATATATATATATATATATATATATATATATGTATACATAAATCTCCTATCCAGCTAGACAGTTGACAGCCCACCACACTCACAGCTGCCCCTTCATGCCCTGACTGAAACGCAGAACTGGGTTTGGCAGGAGACTGAGGTCCGACAGATTCCCCTTCAGAGCAGCCAGAGACAAATACAGCATGTCTGTCTGCTCTATCAACCCAGCTGATAGCTGCCAGCATTAGTCCAGCGCCTCTCATAACAGACCAAGAAGAAGTAGCTTCTGATCACGGCTGCCAATCAAATTCCACAGCCTCTTCTCACAGAGATAACAGAGAAAAAAGAAATGCCAGTCAAAAAAAAAAAAGAGGGAACCCATAAGAGCTCAGTTTGTACAACATCACAATGCTTGTTTTTGTTTGTCAGCTGGTACCATTGTAGGGAAATAGCAAGCTCTTTGAGGTGATGTTGTGTTCCAGGCCTTATTAATGCATCTGCAGATGCAGGATGGTGGCTAGTGAATTACTTTGGGGGGATCTGACAAAGCATTGTGGGTAAGAAGATTTAAAGTTTGTGTGTGTCTGAACCTTAGGAGCATGCAGCAGCTGCAAAAGCAAAAGGATTGACAGTTGTGAGGAATAAGGACACCAGATCCAAATTCTACACATTGCTCTTTGAGGAAGCAGTATAAAGCTCTGGGGATAAAATTTGGTTTTGGGTTTAACAAGTTGTTCTCTGCGGTAAAACTTTAGCTGCTCTCATCTGTCTGTCGTAACAACATGAGCCATGTTGGACAAGCTGAACAGTGAAACAAAAAGGCATCCCAGCTCAAAAGTCTGCTGATCTGCTTCCTGAATCCTCTTTGTTAGCAGTCAGAAGTTTGAAGATAAAGATTTGACAAGGTTTGAAGGAGTAATTAATCCAAACAACATGGGGAGTTGCATGGGGAACACCAGAAAAGAGAGAACAAGTTGCTGCTTTGACAATTTGACGAGTTTTTTTTTGTTTGCGAGTGCGAGCACGCAGAGGCAACACAAGCACGAGCTGTTTGAGATGACAGACTGTGACCCAGTCTCACAGCTTTATGCGAGTTAACAAGATGCACTCTTTTAAATTGCCTTCTTAGACATGGCTTTCTGTCTTTTTCCTTACAAACATGAAAAAGATTGTTTATGAGAACACGGTGGAACATCGTTTTTGTTTATCTGTCAATGACAGAGTGCTTGGTAGATTTTAACGGGTGAACAAGTCTAACTGGGCGTGAGCTGGAAGGTTATCAGCTTGCCTTAATGTAAATTTTACATGTACTGTAGATGGTACCAAACTGTGTCAAAATGGCCATTTTGGAAACCTTGTCTGAGTCGTCTGTGCTAAAATATTTTTCATTTGTTTCGGCATCACATGATCAGACCCTTTGTAGAAGTATTGTACACATAATACTATGTGACGCTTTATGATTTGATAGAGATGTCATGCTATAGTTGCATCATTCCATTGCATAATCTTTTTTCTCTGTGTCCTTTTAGGTGGCTGTAACATGCTTAAATTGGGCCACATGGCACAAAGTATCTAAATGGTTGAGCCTGGTCTAAGTTAAGAGCAGAACCGATAGACTGGCGATCAACGTGCTTCTGGGGCCGTGCTCATGGGCCGTGCTGACTATGTGGATGAAGTATTTACTCTGGCACATGGATTGCAGAGAAAGTTTCAAATTTGTGCAAGCTTGCCCACTTTTAGTTGGGTCACAAATCTGCTGCATTTTATGGAGCAGTCATAATAACAATTTGTACTTTTTCTTTGTGTTGCTTTTATGGTACCTTGATGGAACGTATTTTCATTCTCCGGTGCATCTCTGGTGTAATGATCTTAAATGACTGTATGGTAGCCCAATCTTTCTGTTTGTCACATAAATTGTTTGGCCAATAAACGCTATATAAAAATGCTCTGTATGTCAGATGACCACATTTCTGATTCAGTTTAACATTTTAAAGACATACTGAAGACGTACTAATATGACCAAAAATACATTCTTCTTTGTTGAAATACATGAAATACATAGATTAGTTTAGATGCATCACTTTCCGACCTTAAAACTCTGCGTTCCTGTTTTGTTTCTCGGCACAGTAAGAGAACAGTTTCACAGTATACACCGCATCACACACTAGCATGCAACACACCCGTCCTTTGGAAAGCACACCATAACGAAACAAGAGTCTACATAGGACCGTTTTTACTGGCTGGAGAAAGTTTAAAGTACAGGAACGATGCAGGATGGATGCTAAATTAACTGTCAAAAGTGGTGGGTGCATCACCTGCAAGAGTTCCAGAGTTCCTCTTAAAAGCAGTGATTTAGCACTTTGAGCTCCAGTGAAGCAGAGAAAAACACCTTTATCTATTATAAGCTTCATAAATCATCATTACCCACAGCAAGCTTTTGTTTTATCAAACTTTTGAGTCTGCTGAACTAAGAAGGGTTGCTTCGCTAATTGTACGACTGACCTTTTATTTGCAAGAGGGATCATATTTATCAGAAATGGCGAATTAATCAGGTTTATTTATGATGCAAAGATTTATGTAAAAACTATTCAGGCACTGCATGTAAATGATCTCTCTTTATATAATGAAAACAGGAGAAAAAAAAACAAATAATCAGAAAATGGCCACCAGCTGGCAGCTGCTGAATTATACACTTTCAGTTTTGCTGTCAAGTGAAAGTAATGGGTTTTCCGTGTGTTTCACATTTTATTCCCCTGTAACTGTGACTTTTACAGTCTGCAGAGACCAATACATCCTCATGCAACCATTTCCTGTATCTTGTTGCACCACATATATGTGGTGTGCATGGGGGGGGTCTATATATCCTGGGACTATTTAGCTCTATAGCTAGAGCTATAGATGTTTGTGTGCATAGGTTTTGTGTATTTCTGATTCTTCCAGAAGGTATGTTTGAGGATGTAAGTTCACAAAGAAAGAAATATTTCCTTTATCCTTGTCTTCAGAGTGAGCATGTCCTCCTCATCATCTCTCTGACAGTATAGGATTTTCACAGCAAGCAGAGAAGGCATCGAATTATTTCTGCCACTTCCAAGAAATTTCCTGCCCGGTACTTTAATCCCTCCTGGAACAATAACCATACGCAACCCCCTGCAGCATGCCTGAAGTCATTCGCACCCCACTACAACACATGAACCCACTTTGCAGTCTAAGAATAGCCAATTATCATAAGACCTCTTCAGTTACTTGTGAATATTTTTAGTGTTTTTTAATGCAGAAACGTTCTGCATTTGAAACCCACAATATCCGATCATACAGATTGTTTCTGTATGAAATATCCAGACTGTTCTGCCTGTGTACAAACATTTAGATGTTTCATAAAAGGTGTCTCAACCCAGCTCCATCTGTGCTATTGGATTGTTTTTCAGTGCCATATCTCAGAAATATGACTTAGCATTTTATTCCAATTTCCCATTAAAAATGGTGAAATTAGGTTCCAGTTCCACATCGTGCAGAGTTTCTGTGATTTATCAGAGTCCTCTTAGAGTTTCTGTTGTCATGCTGGGATTCCAGACGAGGAAGAAAACATCCAACTCAAAGGAAAAACTAGCAGGGGGTCAACCAATCAGGTTCAAATATAAGAAGTTAAATTGTTTGGTTTTTTTTTGTTTTTGTCTTTTTTGTCCAATCAACAGAGAAAGAATGAGACGGGTTGTGGACAAGCAGCTGCATTAAATTAAGCGCTAATATTTCTTCCTGACTTTGTGTGTCGTCTTTGTGTGGTGTCACCACCTGAACTTTGCGTGATACATTTTCGGATGAACATCTGGCATTCCCAGCCCATCTCAGACTTTCCATTCGTCATCGTTTCAGCTGTAAAGTCCCTCATCGCTAGCACTTACTCACTTTTTTGTTTAAATATAGCCCTCACACTGACTATAAATATTTGAAAAAGCCATGCTGGAATTTAAAATATGACCATATGAAGAGCACAGAAGTCACCAGAGTCTAACGGGGGTTGAGCTTTTTCACTCCTTTCATAATCACAACTTTCTCTCTCTTGCAAATGCAATTTAATCTTTAACAAACTGAATTCTACTCTATTCCAGCGAATAGCATCTACAAATTTGTTTAATCGTGAGTGGCCCAGTTGGCGTTGACTCAAGCTGCGGGGGTTGAGACGTCTGGTAGACTGCGATACACAGCAGCTCCAGAATCCTGTCATTTTATGAGAAGTTTAAAGACTTCTGCCAGGAAGGAAGAAAGATTTAGAGATCAAGTCAATGCACTTAGCTGCCCACTCTTCTTTGATCATTGGCATGTATCGTCCTCTAAAAGGGCAATATCAAAGTAGAAGGCTACTCCACAAGATGGTTAAGCAATGTGGAAAGCAGCCACACATACTTCGCTTTTGTGTAAATGGCAGCTGTGCCTCCAAATTTCCTGCCTCCTTTAACTGCCACACAATGGCTGCAGTGATGTAGTGCAATGCATGCACTACACTCGTGCGTCATCTTTTGTCGAAGAGTAACAACGGGCCTGGTTCTCCTTAATATGCTACTCTCACCAGTATAAAATATAGTGGATCTCCTTTACAAGCACCTCACTTACTCCTCACGACACTCTGTAAACGCAATAAAGTGAAGGAGAAAATGAAGGGAATGGCAAAATAAGAGATGGAGTCGCAGGGAAAACTGCGGCCCCTGAACACAGCAATTAATCAATTAGTTAGAGTGAATCAATACTCCCCGCCCAGCTTGGCAGGCTGACAGCACTCAGGTGTAATTAAAACTGTAGCTATCGACAAATCAAGATGGATGGAGCACTCCTTGCCTGTCCTGCTCGGCATCGGAGAGAGTGACTGGAAAAATGTGAGCGCGCATATTTGTGTGAGCGGGTGTGATCGCCGCGAGGTGTGAGCGAGGCTACCTACAGTGTGAGTGTCCTTGAGCTGAAGTCAAGCACAAGCAATGCTGCGGGTCAAAGCCCAGCGTCCAAGCCTCCATCTCACACCGTCACCTTCCATTACCATCGGGTTATTCCTATTAAGGAGACTGCTAAGAGTGTTAAGTGATTTGGTCATGTGTGAAGTGCATCCATGCAGATGATAATCAAGATGTTAATCCAGCTAATCTGCATGTGGGTAACTGCTCAAGTGGAAAGCGGAAAAGAGGCTGAGAAAATATGCTTCTCTCAAAGCAGGAAATGTTCTCCCAACTTTAAGAGTCATACGCAAAAGTAAGCGTCTCAATTAGCAGCTGCAATCCCATCCTTTGAATCCAGGCAGGTACAAGGATGAGGAGGAGGACGTAGCGACAGATGTGCATCTGACAGAGGAAGAAAAAGTGTCAGACACAAAAACAGGACTTTCAAACAAAACTTAACTCCATCTCTATACGTCGCTCTCCTACATAAGAAGGCGTTTGTGAAGCATATCATTTAAACCGCGCTTGGTGTTTACATGAGGCTTGGTAGGAGTGACAAAAACTCTTCAAATAAATATAAGCAGCTGTGATCAGCGCACAAATACCAACAAAGAATATTCTTTCTTTCAGAGATGTAAGACACAGCTTCCTTCAAGAAGCCATGCTTTGAGTCTCCTGGGATTGGACCTTAAACATCAAACAATGACAAAAGAAAAGGAAAATAAAAATGGTGTTTAATGGATTTAAGTTTTGGTTTAAAGCAAGGTTAGGGAGCAGTCGTTTACCTTGTCGCTATAAGAGGAGGAGAATTATTGTGTCTATACCGAGAATACATGAGAAAAATATTCCCATTTATTCCCATTTGTTACAATGAGCTCAAAGTTCATCCTTTAGCTTATTTGAACAGAGAAACTAATTACGCAGCAGCAAGTGTGAAATGGATGCAAAGTTTAGAATAAATCTTAAATTAATAGCTTGAAGAATCTAATAAGTGTCAGTTCAAACACTTTTCAGTTACATAGAGTTCAAACGCATCCCTACACCACATAAAGTGCTGTATTTGGGTTAAAAAAGCACAAAACATACTGAATTCTATTGATAGTAACAGTATTTTTAACTGATACCCACACTGTTGCTGTTAAGGTCCTTATTTCTGAATTTCTTACAGTATAAGCGTCACCCTGTCCACGCTCCGCTACGTCTTCAAAGCATACATTCCTGCTTATCTTGTTAACACTGTAAGATCACCGCCATTTGAGGGAAACTCAAACCCAAATTATCACAACGTGCTGACATGAAGAACCTTCCTGGCACGGATATCGTAGTGCATCTTCTGCAGTTCAAGCAGATACAAGCTTCAGCGTCCTGGGAGGCGTTTGATGTTGCACCCAAGCAAGGGATTTTCAAGATGTTAATCAATCTAATCTACATGCGAGTACCTGCTCCTGTGTGAACTGTGTTAAAAACGGCTTTTTTTCTTACAGGGAGAAATGTTCTTACATGTTTTTATTAAAAGATTACATGTATTTATAGTCTTCAAACCAGTGAAAAAAGGTAATTGAACATCTCAGGAAGTGAAAGCAAAATTATTTATTACCAAGTGGGATGAACTGACATAACTGGTAGTACCCCACATTAACAAGCCTGGCTGAATGCAAATGGACATTTCTGGCATAGTTACAAGCAAAGTTTTTCCAGGCAACTCTCGCAACTTGGCAGCCATTTTGGGAGGCATAATGTTCAATGTAAACATTTAAAACGGGCATGGCAAATAGCTACAACTGTCTCATCACACAGATAAAATCACAATCTGATGAATACACTGAAAATATGGCTGATTATTCCACTAATTTAAGGCCCTAGACTTGTATCTTCTCATTAACAAGGTGCTGCAATAAAGGACTGCTGGCCTTCAACACTTCCAAGGTGAAGGACACAGGGGATTCAGGGATTCTCCTGTGTCCAAGGAAAGATAGATTAAATATCCATCTTCCTTCCTAACACTAACAAGTCTCTAAAATCTTCTGCAATGGTTAAAATGGGCAAGTCTGTTTGTACATCAGGGGAAAAATAAGCAGCTTTCCCAGTTTAGCAAACCTCAACTTTCTGATTGGAGGGAGGGGATATGCATTAACTGCCTTCACCCGCTTCACGATCCCATCTTTAAAGGTCTCACCTTACACTGTCACTGCTGCAACTGAGTCACAAACCGTTGACAGTTTGAGAATTTTCCCATCAAATACTGACAATAAGAAGAGAGTGTGTAAACAAGGAGGCTAGCAGATAAAAAGTATGGAAGCTGCTTTGCAAAGATTTCAGCAGAGATCACTTTAGATGCAACTGTCTTACACGGGGGATTAGAGAAGCTCCTGTATCAAAATGTAAAAGCGCCAAGGGGCATAAACATATTCAAATCTCAGTAAACGGCTGACTCTGAAACATAGCCTCCAAAAATAGAAAGCAATTTCAAACCCAAATGAATAAACATACGCATTCCTTCTGTAATGTGTGAGTAATAGCTCATAACAGCAAGGTTATCCTCCAAATGCATCTGGAAGCTGGAAGCAGGAAAAGTCTCATGTTCTAATAGTTCTCTTCATTCTACGTTATTATTATGTAAAGCTGAGGAAAAAAAATGTGTTCCCTCATCAAATCAAAGTACCCTACAAATCAAAGTTAAGGCAATTACAATCTTATTCCACCCTTTCAAATGGCAACAGCTGTTTCCCTTGGTCAAAATTGCAGCGTAATTGCACATGGTAGCATATGGTTATGGCTGATTAATCCAACTGGGGGTGAAGGCCCCATTATTCCTGCATGGGATGGGTAAATAGGCAGCGGATCCAAGTGCTGGATAGATGGGTAATGGGATGGCGCAAAAAGGGAATGGGCCTTTGATGAGATGTCTGTTAAAGATGGTGTGATTGTCAGAATCGATCAGACCCTCTACCATTCCTGTCTGCGCCATTAAATTGATCTGCTTGTCATCCGGCCTCTTCAAGATGGAATCATGCCAGGAGTACCAAACTATGCAGAAAAGAGGAGCGGTTTAGTCTAAATGTCCTTTCAGTTGCAAAATATGTGGCTCTGGGAATTTTCTGTCAAATTTCCATCTATATTCCTCATTCCAGACACCTCTACATGTTTCGTAGCACAGCAGAGAAATGGTTTGGCCAGTGTACGGTACCATGTCAAAGATTTATTAAAGATCGGTTACCGGTCTGTGGCCTTGAAGTGACCATTACTTTTTAGTTAGACACAGCCCCCAAAAGCACACTCTGCTTTTGCTGTATATGCCTGCATATATCACAATCACACCAAAGACGCGCCCAGAGGAACAATTATTTCAGGGTCAGGAGTTAGTTTTTACCTCCCCAAGGCTTCTTTTAGATCTCAAACACGGGATCCTCCTGTTATCAGCGAGAAAACATCCATGATATCACTTGTATCTCATGCTAACTGTTATATTATTGTGATTTTAGAGTCAGTATGAATAACATTCATGCTCAGTGACTGCGCAAGATATGTCCAATGAAATATCACCTTGAACCACGACGTGCAGGCCTAACCATCATAATGCTTGCCAACAAAAACCCACATCATCATATCATCTGTTTGCTTAACACTATTGATATGCAACAGGAAAAAACAGAACAAAGGTCAGGTGCCTTCACATATTCTAATTTGTGAATTGTAAGGGAGCAGAAACATGTATTGGCTTGCAACACCAAAACCCAGTTTAAACAAGGTGATAAAAAAAAGTACAAGATGTAATGACCTGCAGTAAATCACTCAATCCATGCTTGGTGGAAAAACTCATTCATGTCAAAACTTCTTTGTTGCAAGTTACAAAGTGGATCTTAAGCAGTGGATGGTTTAAAAAAAACTGCTTTTACTGAAAAGCACAGTTAAAATGTAAGCTTCTCCTTATCAACATTAAAGGATAGCTTCGTATAACAGCAACTAAAGGTGCGCGAACACCCCAGCTTAGTCTTTAGAAACACTTTTTATTCAAATAACGTACAGAAAAGAAAGACCTAATGAAAGCATGTCCTTACAAACACAAGCCACAAATGGGACAAAAAAATCTGAGCAGGTAATCCAGCTTCCCCAGGTCAAAAGAAGTAGTTTACAGACTGCGTCTGGGGAAAGAAGACAATCAGCAATACCAATGTGATCCAGAGAAGTCACAGCCTCGATTGGGATATATCGCTGAACAATGAAATCAGCTTTCGCTACCGAAGCCCAAAGAGAGACAAATGGATCCTCCGTTTTTGGACTGACAGTAAATCCAAATTGTTTTCAGTCCCTCTGGTCATTGAAGAGCACTGACCCTTGTTGCTCTCAGCGTACAGTGACAATTCCCAGCCGGCCCTGGTGACCTCTTTTCCCAGAGTCCAAATTAATAACCATGCAAAGACAAATAGAACAGCCCTGGCAAACACTAACCAGACTCCTATTCCAGGCAGCATGCTAGATGACTGAAAAGAAGTTGTTCTTTATAATCGTGCCAGCAGTTTTTTTTTTTTGTTCTGGTTAAACTGACTGAAAGGCAAGGCACTTGGAAAAAAGAAGATTGAGAAGTACATTTTGAACTGCACAATCAGACATTTTCAGGTTATGTGACAAAAAAAATCCAGTGAGCAGGCCTGGCGGAAATTTTAGGATCAAAGTTCACAGAATATACCATGATTTGAGTGTGAAAATGAAAAGTGCCTGGCATGTAAATGCGGGAATCTGTGAGGAAATGTAGTCCCTGAGCAGATAAATGTGAAATGGCATGTAGTCCCTGAGCAGATAAATGTCAAATGGCATTTATTATGTCTCACCATTGTTACCTTGCAGCACACTCTGTAGAGACGTTTGCTGGTGTGTCATCTCGCTCCGAGTTAGACTGACCAGTTTTTGCATCAGAATATTACAGTTTTTAAGTTTCTACATTCCCCCCCAAAAAGTCAAACATCCAAACACAATGGGTTTTATGTGAGTTAACTAGTGCTTAATCAGTCAGTGAAAGCACAAAACGCACAGCTTAGGAAAGGCCTGAGGAAGCATTCAGACTGAGATTGGCTCTGCATTGATTAGTGCCTGGTGGGAGTTACGCTTCAAGTCCCAGAGAACCACAAAAACAATGCCATTAGTTCTTAGATGCCATAAAAGAAAAGAAATGATCAGGAACTTAAGAGAGATAAACTTCAGAATTATTTTACTAAGTAATCCAGCATCTGCTCACACGTTATCAGATGACAAGCCAGTCAGTCTGTCTTACCATCATAAAACACTACAACGGTCACCTACTTCACTTATTATGTTTCTGTTTGTTTATCTTAGCTGTTATCTTCTACCAGAGTAGAAACTAGTCTCGCAATATAACACAATTCCTTTTCTTACCCTAAATATAAAGGATTAACTAAATTTGATTATATCAGGCAGCACGATAAATGCAATGAAAACTGACTTTGGCAAAAAGCTGCTGCTTAGATTAAACCTCATTTAAGCTCAAGACAAAGACACCTGACACATATTTACACATATAACCTCCCAACTTTCCTCTTCACTCATGTACACAGCTGCAGCTGAGGGGAGCGTCTTTGCTCTTGCAACACAGCGAGCCCAGACAGAAGTGGCTGAAGCTCTGAAGATATTTTGCAACATTAAAATCAATGATAAAGAAGATGCCGCTGCAGATGTTGACTGGAGCTGTTCAGAGGGTCTTTTAAAGCAAACATAAGAACAATAACATGCGTTCTCATCAGTCTCAGCATCAAACCATGATCAATTAACAATTTATTGTGCAATGTTCTACAGTAAAATCTGCACAGATGGTTTGTATGTGTGTATTTCTCACCCAAAACGTAGGGCCATCTTGGAAAGAATCTCCCCTATAACTACTGAGGAGTTTGTACTTTTGCCTGGTTAGTTTGTCACCATTGGATTGGCTAAAATATGGATCAAACTAAAGAAGAAACAAAAAGATGGAAGGAGAAAAAAGTATAGAGATTTACCCTAGGGGTAGTAGTTGAATCAGAATACTACATGCAAGATTTGTCAACTCACAGGTTAACATTATACCACAAATAGATCATCAGAAAAACCCTCATTTTGGGCTAATTTATTAAAGCAAACTAAATGTAACAGTTCCAAATCCATCTGCAGGTTTTTATAAGGTTACTCTATTCTTCATAAAGTTGTGTAGATGGCTGATATGTTATAGATGTGGTTAAGCAAAGTAGAAAGTTTCAGATACTGCAGCAGTTTGAGAGAAACACTCTTGCAGTGACAATTCAAGCTTTGTGCACACAACTGACACAATGCTCTTTAGTAGCAGCCTCCCACAGAACAGTGGTGGACCCCCCACAAGGAGCCAAAAACAGAAGCAAAGAATGAGGTCTTCACCTGGTTTTCAGGTGGGTTCTTACAGCAACTGTGTGAACAGAAATGCCAAAGAGCCCGGTTGTCTGATTCCAGACCCTCCAGGTACCAGCCCCCTTTATGTTCAGATGTGTCTTGGATTGAGTCCTGCTTAGTAACAAGATGATCAGTAGTAACAAGATTCAAATAGTAATTACAAATATGCTTTTCTATTGCTGCACTGCAAGACCCAGGATGTGTGTGTGTGTGTGAAAGAAATGAGACATAGCTACACCTATCAGCTGGTGAGAAGTTCACTAATGTGGTATTCAGATTTCTTCCATTCATCCTGGGGCTTTGCCTCTGGCCAGAAACAGAGTAAGTGGGGAGTAGATGCAAACAGTGTGATTAAAGAGCCAACATAAAGAAGGTGTCAGGTCATCATATGTATATTTTTGTATCTGGATCAGGATGTCACCAAGGATCTGTCAAACTGTCACCACCGCCCTCTTCTTCCATCCTTCTCACCTCTCTATCACATAATGATGCTCTTGTCACATTCTGACGTGTCTTGCTGTGACATTTCTCCATCTGAAATAATTCTTTCCCACATGCGCTCAACCTGCTTTTACACTTTTGTAAATAACTTCCTCTTCAATCAAGACTCAAAAGAAAACATTTGTGTATGTACATAGAAACTGTATTTCTCTTAAGCTAATCTAGCCAATACTTGCATAGCTGCTGTTCCTGGGTGAGGTTTCTCTTAGTATTTGCAGATATTTATAAAAACACACACGGTCTCACCTGGCGACCTGTCCTGGCTGTACAATGCCTCTCGCCCAATGAATGCTGGAATAGGCTCCATCTACCCTGACTTGGATGAAGAGGTATGGAAAATGGAGGGATGACAGTCTCACTTGGAAACACACACATCTTTAATTTGCTTTCAATGGAAATCAAGATCAATAAAAGCAATCAAAGTCCAAAAAACCGGGATAAAAAACAAGTCTTTCAGAGACGCCTCTCTCTTGGACGTGTCACCACAATAGACCTTGGGTTGGAAGTTTTGTTTTATTGAAAGTAGTGCAGTGAAACTCCAGACAACGCTGTGAGAAATCTTTCACTGGGCTTTGACCATGCGTTTTCCTGCCAGCCCTGAATACTAAAAACGATATATTGTGACCTTTTGCCAGAGTGCGGTGCTGGCTGCAAGGATCTAGGGCAGCTTCGGTCCTTTTTATTTATATTTCTTTCCGTCCCTACCTTCTTTTTGAAAATCATTTCACAGAGCCCAGCTGCTCGAAGGAAACCAAGATCCCCTATCTGTCAATTAGGATGAGTGACAAATCAGGACATTTGTAGTCTGAAAACATTCTCTCAACCTCTCTGTCTTCACAAATCACTCACACTAGGATCTCAGTAGGGTTTTTTCTTTTTTTTATCTGAGGCTCGCACACTTTTGCTTTGTCCAGTTCCAGTCATTTAAAGGTGGCATATCATACCGAATCCACTTATTAGCCCTAAATCCATGTTTTTGTGCATTTTTAAGTGTTTAGGAATGCAGAAAATGTCAATGTAGACTTTCCTGATGCTGCGCATACATCTTTATATTCTTTTTGGTCATATCTTTCAGTCTGTTTAATTTTCTCTATTACATTTTTTATCTATTACATCACAGTATTTGCTGTGGGTCTGCCAAATATGGTCGTGGACTTCCAGGTAATCAAATTAGTGAATCTGATACATTGACATTTATAGAAAACTTACCAATAAAATGTTTCTCTGTTGGGAGATTAGCGTATCGCTGCTATCAAGCTACAAACATGGCGGAACAGGTAGAGTTTAACTTCCTGTGACCTGGAGGGGGGCGGGGCATGACAGGTCTCGTTCACATTTAAAGAGACGGCACCAAAACGAGTCGCTCTGCAGACACACCTCAGAACAGGGTTATGAGGTGTGTGTGGAGTGAGACACACCTCAGAACAGGGTTATAAGGTGTGTGTGGAGCGAGAATAAGCAGGAATTCTGACCAAAGCATTGCGGTTCTGCTTTATACAGACAATAAATTAATGATTTGCAAAAGGAAGGATTTAAAAGCACGATATATCTCCTTTAAGGGCTGCACAGTGGAGCAGTTGGTTAGCACTGTGGCCTCACAACAAGAAGGTTGCCGGTTCGAGCCTCGGTTGGGGTGGGAGGTCAAACTGGGAATCATTCTGTGAGGAGTTTGCATGTTCTCCCCATGTTAGCGTGGGTTCTCTCCGGGTTGTCCAGCTTCCTCTCACAGTCCAAAGACATGCACATTGGGGATAGGCTAATTGGAGACTCTAAATTGCCCAAAGGAGTGAGTGTGAGTGTGTGTGGTTGTTTGTCTATGTGTGTTGGCCCTGTGATGGACTGGCGACCTGTCCAGGGTGTACCCCGTTCAGGGACAAAGCGGTAGAAAATGGATGGATGGTGGATATCTCCTTTAAATACAAAAAACATTTTTGAAGGTCAACAGAAAATTATCAATAAGTTTGGTTTAAAGTATTTATTTAGGTAAATAAAACTCCTTTGACATTGACCGGGTTACACCTTTCAGAACTTAAAGATCTGAAAAATTAGAAATGTGCGACGATGATGCAGCTGGAGAGGACAAGATGCATCAAGGGTGCAAAACCTCAATATCACAATGTGATTTCGCCACATGCAATAGGAGCGTTAGCTTTGACATCTAAAAGCCATTGACTCCCTCACTGAAAATATCCACTGCATTTGTATGATTATGCGTCCTATTTTCTTGCTTGTGATAAGAATGCATCCAATTTAACATTTTTCGAAGCAGTCAAAAGGTTCTTGAAAACCGCATGCGTTCCATTCCAGCCTTCCATTTCCAAACTAATCTCCTGACAGATTTAAAATTGAGATGACATCCTTGACTTCTATTTTTGCGTGGAGGTCCTTTGCTAATACAAAAAGCTAAAAATGGACCACATGTCTAAACATGTTGGGCATCCTCTTTACAGCATAAAATAGCTGATTTATATGCCAGCGCTCCATCAAAATGCCCCGCCTTCCTCAGGCTCTGTCCAAACTATACTTATAGATGTTAAGCTCTGACAGAGAGATGTCTTCAAAATGCTCCTAAAGTGAAGCTGTAGCTACTCTGCCTAATCAGGCGACGAAGATGCAGAAATATGTGTGTCAGACATGACATTCCAACAGATCCCTCCCCTGCTGTGCTCAGCTCCAAAATAGATTTGTTAAGAATGACAAAACCAGCAGGCGAGCCCGGTATTGTTTCTGCACGACCATAGCACAGCGACGTAGTCAACAGAAGTGCAGACCAGATCCTTCTTAAAACTGTCACTTCAAACAGAACATTCAGGGTGAGCTGGGGTCTATGCCATTTAAGGAAAACCAAAGGCTGTGTTCACATCTCAGCAATCAAACAGGAAGTTCAGGAGCTGAAGAGTCCTTGTTTGTAATACTTCCCAACTATTGGGATTCAAATAAACATTTTGGTAGTGATAAGACATAAACTGAAGTATATTTATCAGCGGTGAGGTTTTTCTTTCTCCTGCCGCGCACAATGATGATGAATAACACTATGCAACATAAAGGAACTGAAGATCATCTCTCTGTGCTCAACAAGCCCTACAGCAAGACTTCTTAACACTTTGTTCTGATGAAGGCCGTTCTCCTGTCGTTAAAAAGCCGTTTCAGTCGACTGGTCATTAAAATGTGGCAAGCAGCAGCCGACATGTCCATCCAGAGGCTTGCTCGTCGCCTCATCGTGTTCTTTAATCATCGGGTGGAAAGAGAGCGGCCCACACTGGGGTCACTTTCAACGAGCTGCGCTCTGAATGGTCAGAAGAGAGTCCAATTAAATCCTACATTTTCTGACCCAGGAGCGACTACGTAATGGAATCTGAGGGTTGTGGCTGGTTGAACTGAGCAAGAACAGAGTGAGAGTGATTGGCAGCACTTCACTTCATCCCCAGCATAGACCCTCACATGGAAGCAAGCATGTTGCTTTATGCACCCATGAACACCCCCCTAGAAAAAGACAGAGCAAAGCCTTCTCCCCAAGACACCTCTGTACTGTATGTGATGTGTTCTTATTTAACTTGCTTGGCTACAGAAGCATTCAGAAGGAAAGAGAGCAGGAGACTTAGGCCGGGCGTCAGAAATCAGATACAGGCAGCGTGTGCAGACACAGTTATGGAGTAAGAGGAAACAATAATGTCAAGACTCTTAATCCCTGGGACCCACCAGTTATCAATCTCCTGCAAATGTCAGGCACCGGGATATGGATTCATGAATGATGGATATCTTCACTGTTTTATTTTTTTCATTCATATTCCCTGCATTGTATTATTGAGTGAGCACCACAGAGGGCTTAGAGTCTATCTGGAGAGGTAAGACTCCTTCCTCACAGCAGCATACCTGAATCCTAACAGTGGCTGTGCAGTATAGAAGAAAGCAAAGGAAAAGGTAATTGTATCCATCATTTCATCAATCAGTCACTTGAAATAACTGCAGCACCTTCAAATGAGCCAATGCAACGTTTGCACAGCGTACTCTGAGAAGGCCCGGTTAACTAATTAAGTTGTAGTTAGCTGGGAACGCTGTGCCAACTCTAGCTTCAGCTCTAAGTAGACTCTTGTAAAGATGTCTGCATCAAAGCATCTCTTTAAATATGACTTCAAAAGGTATTAATTTCCGTGAACAAGTTGGTTTTCTTTCGCAGAGCCAAATTATAATCAGTTAGTGCATCACATATAAATAAAAACACCTTGTAGGGATGTGACAACAGCCAGAAACATAAAAGGAAACATCCCTGACGTTTCAGCATCCTCTCTTGCTCTGTATTCCCATTCTCTACAGGAACATAACAGGAATCTTGTGCAGAGAAACTCCAGTGGGGTTGGATCAAATGCTGTCACTGATTCCCAACCTGGCACGCTTGAGCTGTTGCTTCCCTCTGCTTTGCTCAGGCTGCAGAATTCTCAGAAAAACCAATTAATTTCCAACATGCAACACTCTGCGTGATTGTGCCAGCGCTAATCGCCGCACATCAACGTCGATCTGTTTATTTGCTGCGCTTGTTTGCTGCGGAAAGTTTGGATTCCAGAGGAAATGCGGCTGATTAATTCATTAGTACTTATTAATCAGCTTAACATTTGAACAGCTTGGCCCTTAATGACACGTGTCATTAGAAGCGCTCATTGCATCTGTTGTTGTGGGGGAAAGTACAGAAAGAAGGGGAAACATTGGTTTTAAACGGGATTCTGACAAGTCTGACTTGACCTTAATGAACTTTGGGTTACATGTGAAGTTCAGGCTGTCAGGGATATGGGATGGACTGTCAGTAACCCAATAATGGCATTATTATCTGCGCGCAAAAGGGAAATTCTAATGATAAAAACTGAAATCTGTTGCTTTCACAGAGGAAAAACCTTCACACATATATCCACCCGAGCATCGGAGCTGTACAGACACCCAGTAGGTCTGTGCATGACTGATCGGCACCGTGCCGAGTTGGTTTCTCTCTTACCTTGAGCTTGTGCGGAGCGAATGAGTAAGGTGAAAAATAAAATCCATGTGGCGCGCCACATCGATCCGTTCCAGCGGTCCTCAAACATTGTCCCAAGGAACCGGGCAGACTGGACAACAAGTGCCCGGTGAGCTTGAGATATAAAGCAGTGTGTGCTTCTTCTGTCTGGGTTGTTTGATGTGTGTAGAACCCGCGTCCACTCCAGTCTGGCAGCGCGCGCAGAGAGCGCAAAGCAAAGCCGCTGCCGTAGCCCGTGGCTACCGGAGAAATTCGGTCACACAGTCTTGTCTGTGCTTGAGAGTTCAATTCTGTTCTAGTTCCACAAGCCCCGTGTGTCAGGATGATATTTCCCCACCAGTTCCGAAGCAGCGTCTGTTGGTGTCTTTGATTAAGTCAAACGCATCCAGGTTAAGTCCAAACACAGCCAGGCTGCCTTGTTGCACCTGTAAGACCCAAAAAGATACCTCACACTTCTTTATATACGCGTCTTGCGTCCTTGATGTACAGTTTTCTTCCTCTCCTCCTCCTTTTTTGCGCTTTAAACTTCAGCGTCTCTGTCCTTGTCCGAGTGTTTCCAGTTTCTCCAAAGCAAAACAGACTTTTTTCCTTGAAGCCTTCCTCTCTGGAGAGAATCACAAACCTCTCTGCCTCCCTTTCCCGGTAAAGTTCCTCTCCGCGGCGCACTCCACCAAGGTCGGCAGTTCTGTTTTGACAGCAGCCACCCCCCCCCCGACAACAAGTTCAGCCGCTTGGAGAGGGGGAGGATGTGGAAGTTGCACCGCAGTCGCGGAAGCGTGATCGGAGCATGCCGAGGAGGAGAGCCCGGCTGCCGGTGAGTGTCGGAGGGTGAGGACGAGTCCCGGGTTCTTGGATCTGGTGCTGTGCCTGCGCAGCGCAGGTTGCCACCATGCGGCCGAGCGCAAAAACGCACGCACACACATACACACACTTACCAGTAACATAACCAAACAACGTTTTCAGGCGGTAGTTTTATGGTTTTCCACATTTAAATACAAAAATAATGTCTAAAGCGCTTTGTTTTAAATGATTTAAGGGACACATCTTCCTTGTGTTACCAAGGTGGACAGAGGAGAAACCATTTATAATGTGCCTGAGTTCACTGACCCTTTAGTATTTCCCCCTGATGGTATCATAATAAAGATTTATAGTATGGCTGCTTTTTTAACACCGGCTGTGTGCAATGCTTTGGTTCTAAACCTGAATGCAATGTTCCCTTTTTTCACACTTTTCAGCTGAGGCTTTGAAATGTACTGTAATTCAGCATGAGGCACTAAATGAAATACATGACATGAATAGAAAAAAAGACAGGAACCGCTGCGTAAAGTCGCCACACAGCCAGGAATGAAGGTGCTGCAGAGCATGTGTCTGAGTGAAACAGGAAGGAGAATAAGCAGGAGAGGGTGAGGCAAGAAAGAGTGGAGGGCAGAGGAGCAGAGTAAGGAGGTAATGGGAGGGGGAGAGTGTGTGGGGTGTATGAGTGTGAGCAAATGTTTCCAAAATGACAGTAACAGTAGAAGAGAGGGAGAGAATGACTGAGCAAATGTCCTTGTCTTGAAAGTGGCTTTACAGAAGGAAGTATAAGGACTTAATGGTTGTGTTTTTTTGTTTTTGCCAGTGGTGAGCGGTCCATCTAGGCAACCACAGGGCAACGATGAAATAGTGCACCATGATAATAGCTTTTGTTTCCCAGCATGTGTTCAGGCTTCGTTTTTTGCCCTCTTATCCTGAACAATGGAGAAAAAAAAAGTTTGCACAAAAGTTAATATTGGGAGAGTTAAGATCAGGGAATTGGAGCCAGAACATCTCATCGGCCACCCTGAGGGGCTGCTCGGGGAACCCATTATAATATTTTTTCTATGACTGAACTCGGCAAGATGAAAATGTAGAAAATCCTTCGGCCTTGTGTTTTGAGTTGCAGCTTTCTGAACACAAGAGGCAAAGCAGCTTGAGCTCGACTGCCCTCCTCCTTTCCCCCTGCAGATGCCAACACCACCAGGTGTTAGCTCCTGGTGTTGTTGAGCAATAGCTAAGTGTGATCGAAGGTGCAAAAACAGCTTACTGCAAGCTGTATTCACCTCAGTATGAGACACATGGTTTTTATGTGGACCTAGAATTAATAAACTATTAGTAATGACGTAGAGCTATCCCGTTTCAGTTCTGACCGTTGCTGTGGGCGTACATATTTCACACCGTATCAAATCTTATCATGGATGCCTGATTTTGGCACAGCAAAGTGAAGCAATCTGAATCTAAAGGCAATTCATTGTCTGTACCATTTAGTCCAGTTCAGGATTGTGGGGCTACTGGAACCTATGCCAGCATAAGCAGAGCTCTGGTATAGCCAATGCTGTTTGTAAGCTATTTCTGGTATCCTGGTTGTTGTTGGGATTTTCATGCTCAAGTAAACTTTCAGTCATTTAGTATTTAATCACCCCAAAAATGCATGCCCAGCTGAATATATTTGACCATACGCTTTCATCCGCATGTATTTTCCCGAAGCATGATCCATCTATGTGCAACTTGGTTCAGTTAAAACATACCCAACTTGTTTTTCCCCCCATGGTTTGGTTTGTTTTGATACGGACATTCATTGTACACCTTACTAGGGCTGCAGCGTCCTAAGGCTAAGAAACCACATGTCACAGCTTGAGGCATCACACAACAGCTTTATGGCAAAATATAACACACCATTTTGAACATGACACTAAAATAAAAAACCAAAGAGCACAAAGAGGGAAAAAAGAGGTAAAGTGACAGAACAAGGGATAAGATCAGGCTGACATGCTGGCTGGAGAGAGCTCAGAGAAGAGACAGGATGCAGAGCAAATGTCAAATTTGCTGTTTTTAGAAGGCATCAGTGTTGAAATTCATAGTGATTTACTCCTGCTTTCCATTTCAAAATCGATATTACATATTAAATTATGGCTTGTATGTACTTCTTTACACCTACATTAGATCACATGTGATGGCTGTAATAGATTACACGCAATTAATGACTGAATACTTCCAACAAAAAAAATAGAATATTAAATCTTATTAAATTAATCTCATTTTATAAATGATTGAATGTATCTTGACCAGGGCCTGGGAGAAAAAATACAGCCATGTACCTCAAAAGCTAAAAGAAATATTCTAACATTTAGCCAATACAACGGCTCTGACTCAACAGGCACTTACGTCTCTAATGAAAATTCTTGCTTTAGCAATTTCTTACTGACTGAATCATCAACGGGGCAGTGCAGCACTGACAGCAACATCTTGCTCTAATTTTATTTCTATGAACGAAGCTCCGTCTCTGTGTTTTGAGGCCTGGAGGAGAGAAACATGCAGCAGAAAGAGAATAAGGGGTAGAGGCATCTTCAAATAATAAAAGGCATCGGTGCTTTAACTCATCAGAGATGTGCCCGGGCTAAACCTCTGATCACCGGCTCGAACTTTCGCCTGAGTTCAGTGCAGATTTGACCACAGAGAGGGGGTAAACCCATAAACACAGCGATAGCTGGAAAAGTCGAAATAACAGATGAAAAGTTGCCCATCGACCGTGCTGATGAAAAACCAGAGGTCACATCTCCAAGAGGAAGACAAGCCTGAGGGAGTACTTTAGAAAGGTCTGTTAAGCATACCTCTTCCTTACACACACACACACATACACACACACAAATCACTCTGTCGACCTGATGCTCCACTGACCCCAGTGATAACTGGAGGGTACCAGTAGATGCACCAACTTCCAATGAAAGGCTTGGAAGAACTTTAAGAGCAGCATGTTGCATATATCCCTCGATATAACATTTCTCACTCTGTTAACAGATTCTCTGTCAGTTAGTGCACATTTAAGGGAGAGGCATCAAAGGAATAGGAAGCTTCTTAACTGAAACGAATGCTCCACCCACTCCTCCACAGCTCCGGCCAGTCTCACTGGAGGTTTAATGAATCAGAATGAGTGGAGGGTAATGGGGACGCAGTGGGAGACAGATGTGTGCATGAGCATTTTGCAGCACATCTGCAGTCTTCCAGAGCAAATGTGTCCTAACATTGCTAAATGCCAGAAAGACCCCAGAAAACGTAGACATACTAATTACACAGCTTCATTTTAAAGGATTTTAATGTAGCAGTTTGGTTTAGTATATTCAATTATGTCTTTTTTTTAGCATTTAAACATAGAAAACAGCATTTGCAGTTGTTTTCAACACTGAGTTAGAGGATAAAATATAATGTATATGTATCCAGTTCCTTCAACTAAACAATGGTGCCATCTAATTATTATCCTCATAAAATAATGACATAGTAGGCTCAATTTGCTCAACAGCTAAATTGCTACTTGTGTGATATCGTTCCTCCTACAGTACCTTAGGAAGCCATGACATCTGTGTCACATTCACAGCATAGAGGCAAAATTGCACTAAATTGGTAAAAAGAAGTGACATTTGGAATAAAAAAAGTACTAATGGGCAGTTTAATTTATGTAAGGATCTTTAATCATAGGCTTCTCTGCAGATGGAGAACAGTAAAAACAAACTCCAATAGTAGTCATTAGTGAGGGAAGGATAATTTAAAAAGCAAAGTGGAGAAGAGCTGTTTGCCTGAGACAGATGGTCAAAAAAGAAAATAAATATGTTAAGGGGAACTGTGCCAACCTTGGCAAAAGAAGGCTTGTAATGCGAAATAAAGGTAGGTGTGTGACTTGTGAGGCATAGCAGTAAAATAGCAAGCTGTCAGGAAAAAGTGACCAAAGGAAATAAAGAAACAAGTGCAATGAACTACTGTAGCAGAGCATCCATCTGCTTTATTCTGATCTACGTAGCTCCAAATACATTTCACTTGCATTCATCGGAATATCCTGTCAACCCGTTTGTGCATCATCCACATCATCCACGCCCGCTCCAATCCCCAAATGTTTTTAGCCGAGTTTATGGAAATGATCTTGGAGCACCTGAGAGGAGATTGCAGCTCACTGCATCAGCCAGTGTTTCACGTATGCACCTTTTTTCCCCTCTCTCGGTCTCTCTCTCTGGAGATGGGAAAACAAATCAAGTTCTGAGGAGCAGCAGGGTTTTGCTTACAGGTCTGGCTCACCCAAATTCTGCGTCAAATTATTGCTCATCATCTGTTGGAACAGGTGTTGCTTTGTTTGCTGTGGTCACAACACTGAAGAGAAATTACTAAAATAAATAACTATAGTTAAATAACTATAAATATGTTTTTTCTTTTGTTTTGTTGGGTTTTTTTCTGTAAGGTTTTCAAAGGTCTCAAACAGAATAACATTACTTTTGAATCCAACACTGTTTAAATGCCATTTTGGATTTTAATCCTATCTAAATGTACCTTTAGCTGTGTAATAAGCTCAGTTACAAATGACCTTGACAGACTGTATTCACCCAAACAGTGTTTGGAGCCGTTTAGCCACCAGTCTCTTGTCGTATGTCTCAATAATTTAGTCATTTGTAGCTGCTATACCGTTTATCTTTTCAATCCATTTCTAATGGCAAACTGTTCCAAAGCCTTAAACTCAGTGGCTTTTGCTTTTCTGAGTCAGTATTTCACACGACGAGTGCCGTTTATACAGTATGCCCATGATCACATTCATTTAGAAATGTTGACATCCATCTCAGTTTCATAAATATTGTAAATGTTTAGCACCGTTTATCATAAATCTTATTCATACCAAATTCCCTGGTTCTATTGGTGCTTATTTTTAATGATCTATTTTGGTTGTTGTGACATACTTTAATTCCCATTGTCCACTAGATTAAACTATAACACTGATTGAAAAACCCTAGGAGAGTGGAAAATAGGAATTCTGTGAGAAGATGCATGATTACATATAAAACAAAATGCTGAGACAGATGTCATCATTATAAAAGTGCATGAATCTAAAACTAACCATGATAATACATGGTGTCAGAAGTGGGATATCAAGCCAACTTGCCATAAAGAAAATGGATGCATTTGGTGCTCCTGCTGTGCAGATGGACTGGAATTGCTCAAGTCTCCAAAGTGTCGCAACGCTTCAATCAGTATGCTGAGTTAATGTTCACCGGTCCCCCTGTGAGAGCAGGGCGAGGCAGATAAGTGCAACCTTCTCTTGTGGATCGAAGGGAAGGGACGTGATATGTACAACAAATGGATGCAGACGATGGCAAGAAGCTGCATATATACTATAAGTACACAGATTACAGCTCACTCAAAGCAAACCCCGACTATGCTAGATGTAAGTTTGATGATGCAGGTGAGCATGAAGCATTTGAGCAGTTCGTTCCTGACCTAAAACAGCTTGTTGAAGACTGTGGCTACCCAAATAGTGAGAAAATAGTCAGAGACCGAGAAATGACTCAGCCAAGGTGAGGAGCTCATGTTCAATAAATCTATAAGACATAGTAAGGTCCCATGAGCTAGCAAAGTAGCGTATGAAACTATGGGCTACCCCAGAGAGCGTGACACTGTTCCTGCCACCGGCTGAAGCCTACACGGGCCAGATAACCACCAGGAAGCTTCTAAACTCTACCGCATGCTAGAAGGTAAAATAATACAGTTGCAAATTGCACTAAAATGATATTAATGTTTTACTTGTCATGTTTTAGTGCATGGCTAATAAATATGTGCTGAATAAAATATCAAAATGCAAGATTGAATGCAGGATGCACACCGTATGGAAATGGCTCATTTAGCTTTGAAGGGGCATTATATGGTTGATGTTGATTTCTGTCTGAGACGTTACAGTTAAAAGAGACAGAAATGGAAATACTTTAACTGTCTTGTGGTGCTATTAGAGAATGCCAAAAGCTCTAAAGATGCCCTGAAGATGGCTGAAGGATATTAAAATAATTTCAAACATAAAAGCAATTCCCTGTCAAAGATATTGTTGTATTTGACCAACATTGAAAATGTAATTGTATGGGTCTTCCTATTGTGTGTGTAAAGATGCTGTTTTACCAAGTTTGGCTTTTTGACACACAAATTAAATAAAAACATGCACAAGATGGACGACCAATGCACTTCTGTATTATGGATTCACATGCCAAGCAAGCCCACAAAGGCTTTAATCAAGCATCAAGCATGCCGAAGTGTATAAATAAATGTGTGTAACACGTACAGGGACATACACAGATGTAAATGCGTGCATCACTCAAACATGTTCAGACAAGCAATCACAACTGTGACCGCATCTGACTGATTACTGTTGCCACTGAGGCACAGCTTCCATAAAACTTGTGAATCTGTCCTTGAATGTAAAGACTAGAGATGGGTATTTCATCTGGTCGACTAGTCGGGTCAGTCAAAATCGGTTTTTCAATTAGTCGAAACCTAATCAATAATAAAATAATAAATGTGTGTGTGATGCTATTTGTGTGTTCTAGACGTGAGCATCTTTTTTCTATGTTTTTAGCATTCTGTGGGCTCCAGTGTAATTTATTTTACAGCATTTAGATGAAAGTGGTGTCATCGAATCGGGTCTGGCTACATGTATAGGGCAGCTGCAGTAAACACCGCTTCCACTGGTGTTCAACAACAAAACCAGTTATTTTACACATCTTTACATCTGCTTTTTGCCTCTTAAGTATTACATTTCTAAGATAGTTTAGTAACAGAGCTGCTTTGGTCTGTTGCTTCTTCTATCTGTAAAAACTCAGACAGAAAATGGTGATAAACTCTCTGCCTCCAAACCGAAGTCGGGAAGCCGAGGCGATTAATCCATGGGTGAAGCAGCATCTAGCTCAGAATGAACTCCCTTCTCTTTACCCAGCAGTGGTGAAGCAGACACAAGGCTTTGTAATATCAACAAGAGCTATGTGGTATTCCTAAAGCTTGCTAAATTTCTCTCCTACCTGTGGAAGTCTCCGATAACAGCAGAAAAAAAAAATCACTGGATTTGTTGCTTGTTGCTTGGAAAAAAGTTGCTGGAGAAATCTGGAAAGTCGCTAAAAGTAGCGACAAAGTTGGCAACACTGCTTGTCAGACCAATCGATGTGCTGTTCATACCTTTCTCTCCTCTCTCTAGCTAGACCTAAGGGGTCCATGCTCTTTTAACACAGTGCTGTAAACAGCAACGAGACATAACTGCCTTCCACTGAAAACGATGAACTTTTAAAAATAGCTTAAAGGGGTGTCATCACTTAAAATCTGATTAACTTTTGACCTATACCCACTTCATAAGCAGAATCTCTTTAAAAACACCCACATAACCTACGTGATACATCTACACTGGAAAAACAACATTTGAGTTTTTACTTTTATATCCATCTGAGCTTTTGCTTTATATAATATGATACATGAGTATACAGATACAGTTTCAAAGAAACACCAATGCATCTACAAATGAAAAGGGCACGTACAGCAGAACTAGTATAAATAACCACACAGCCACACTCAGCCCCCATTGAGTTTATTTTCTTTGGAGCACGCTGGATCAAACCTCAGTCAATACAAAGTTGTAATTGGTGAAAACATAAAACCTTGGGCATCTACATCAGATGAGGCATTGATGTTCTTCCACACACTGATATGTGCTTAGGTCAATGCTTGTGTCACTGAGCCTGGAGCCAGAAAAAGGCATTCACTGCCCAGCTCGCTGATACAATGGCAATGTTCTGTGCCGGGCTTCATGATGGAGTCTCGACCTACACACCCCCGCATGTTAAAGGCAGTGGTGTGCACTGAGCTGATGGAGAATTATACCAATTCTTCTTCCTTCTCCTGAAATAAGACTACAAGTCATGTGGTAAGGTGTCCTAAAGGAGGTCATTTAACAGCAGGTTTTTCTCCACAATCTTTGCTTCCCAATTCTGTCGTTTATCCTCAGATTGTAAGTTAAGGTGACTATTAGCACCTTTGTGGTCATGCTCTTTACTCTCTATGACATTTTGAGTTTTCTTTGCAGCTTTACCATATTTAAACGGTTATTTTATGTATCTGGTCATCAGCCCCGTCATACATGCATGCAATGGGAGTTTCAGAGAGACCAGTATCCAGTACACTGTGTGCCACTTTACTGTGGATAAGCTGCTATTACCTTATCAAATTCTTCCTCATCCATGTCCCTGTCATTTTCACAAGGAGAAATTTCTGTTTCCTCTGTGCACCTCAGAAGAAATAGAAATAGGATGGAGGAAGGACACATAACAGATTCACTACTGGACTTCTTTTATGCTTAAGGTCCTTCATTGCTGCTCTGCATAACCTGATTTATGCATTAGCTTAGAAACTTTATCATAAGTGCCCAAATATTTTTAAATGATTATTTTTTTTAACCAAGATCTACCTTTAGTTACCAACCTATGGAAATCTACAAGGTCACATAGGAAGCCATATCCACTGCACAAAACAAACAGAAAACCTATGTAATAATTGTTTATTTCAGGTTGCAGTGAGACTTCTTGCTTTAGAGGGGCAGCTGGTTTCTCGTAGTCAGCCTTAGATGGGCCAAAAGGTGAATATCTGTCATGTGGTTATGTACTTCGGACTACTTTTTTTTCAGCCGGTGGGTGGGTGTCCGGAAATCAGAACATATTAATTGATATTATCAAATTGCACCACAGAACATTGGCATAACAGCTACAACAGCAACAATACAACCTTGCATTGTCCCTTCAAAGCTCTTTTTGCAAAGACCACTTTGTATAGTAACCAGCACCAGAAACTGAACATAAGTTAACGAGCAGCAGGGGCTTCAGCCTATTCCTTTTTCGTTGGCTGATATGCTGTAGAAATGTGATTGTATTTACATTTCTGTTTTGTATTTAATTGTTTTTTTTACCAAATTAAAGAAATCATTCATTCAAAAAAAAAAATCTAAAGCCTAAACTAAAGCTTCTTTCACAACTTTGCCATCTTTGACTGACTCTATGAAGCAGTGGTTATTGCTGCACCCATGAAGGCCAGTGTTGTAAAAAAGGATTGCCATGCTGCAAGCTGACTCTTCACATTCCAGTACTTTCTTTTAGCAGAAAAACCTGCCTCATAGTTTATGTGAACTGTTCTGAAACGCCTCTCCAGACTGTCCTTCTTTGGTATGGTCATGCTGAGGTTGCAAATGACACAAATGGACTTGAGTAAACAAACAAACAAACAAATTCCTCCTCCCACTATGAATGAAAATGGAAGTTTTTGACTTTCTAGCTTCTACTATTTTTGTGGGTTGCTAGCAAACATTAAATGATGCAGAGTATTAGTTCATGTGTGACCTGGCACGCACTGTCCACTGCAGTATATTCACCTGGTGCTGCTCTCAATGTGTGTGCCATCAAGTGGCGCTATGTAAGAGTGTGTGTGTGCACGCCTGAACAAGCACAACTATACAGTAGCTATCCCCTGAGACTCGCCTTCATGATTGCGTTTGAGCAACACCAAACAATCCTGAACTCACTGAATGAATTTAAAACTCATATATTGTATCCTCATTATTCAGAATCCTGTTAAAATTTCTTATTCATCATTCAGTGAAACATATATTTGTCCAATCTAAACTATAAAGGCATCAGAAGCTTTTGCCACCTTGAAGTGGCTGCTCTTTCTCTCCATAATATTCAGTAATGTGTTAAGCTCTGTCATAACAGCTGTAACTGCAAAATGTAATCTGTCGTTAAAAGAACAACGCTACATACTACCTGAAGTTAGAACACAAAGGAACTGTCAAGTTTAGCTCATGAATAAAACAATGAAGAACATCAGGTATAAATAACCATGAAAAATGCTGCTTGTCTTGAAGAAAGAGAATAAAGCCAGTTGCTATTTAGTTGAAAGAATCTAAAAAGGAACAGTAAGACTTTTAGAGACAACCCAAATATTAAGAGATTTTCAGCATCCATTGCAGAATCTTTACTGAGAGAATAATCGGAGAGGTCCTTCATCTCTTGCTGCTATTACAGAAATCTAATTTTCATATCAGAAAGAGAGAAGTTATTTCAATTTGACATTTGTTTCCTTCTTAAACAAGAAGGCTTTTAGGGACTTGCTCCTCATGTAAGTCAGATGAGGATTGTTTCAATAGCCTTTCACACTTCTTCTGCCTCCATCTTCTGTATGTCCAACACACAGTGACAGACTCATTGTGTTGTCATGGACATATTGGGAGGAAATCAGCTTGATTTAGCCAGGCTGTCTGCGCCATGTGGCCATCCACAGAAGCTGATAGTTATGGCAGCGGCTAGAGAGCTACAGGAGACACGTGCAAGGCACAGCACTTTGAGGGAAGATCTGGCTCATGGCCCTGTGCACATGTCGCTCTCATGGTGGCAGCCAGGAATTACAGTGTCATCAGCGCTGGTGTTTCAAATGTCATCGCCTCTGGGAGCTTTTATGAATGTTTTTGCAGTTAACAGTGAGCTGCAGTAGACTTTCACTTGCTTTGGGTTGTAGGTCTTGTTGTCAAACTGTTAACCAGAAGCAACAGGTTCTCATAACCCCTCCTAAAGCAGACATTGGACATGTGTACAGAAGATCAATCTTATCATTTAGTAGCATTTTTGTGGGACTAGTAGAGGGAAAAGCAGCTGGTTACAGTTAACTCTTAGGTTAAGTTAACTGTGATATATCTCAAACTCTTCTCTCAAGCAACACCTGCTGTTTTGGAAAGTATACTCTCAATTCGTTGGAAGTACTGGTATATAATGGTCTGACAACTTTGTGGAACCCTCTAAATGTTTCTATCAGCCAGACCTGTTTTCATCTGTGTGGTTTAGTAAGGAGAGTGAGCTGCTGGAACAGCAGTTCATGTCTGGACTGGTGACACTGATGGATCCTTTATTATTTTGTTTTTAAATGTCTGAGAAACACATCAGTAAAGAATACCCTTTAATACTTACCTAAACTTTAGTTTTATCAAAGAACAGGGCTCAGCTAAAAAGCATAATTTGAGACCAATCGTATTCAAGGAAAGTAGGTTTGGAACCACTGAATTAGATTTATTTAGCTCCTTTTAAAGCAGGGATGCCCAAAGTAGTTCATATACCTGTTCCAACACACCTGGCTTTCATTGAATGGATACAAAAGACAATGAGGTATCCATTCAATCAGCATAATGACTGATTAACTTGTGTCAGCTGTGTTGGACCAGGGATACATGGAAAAACCTGCAGGATTGTGTGACCAGAGTTTGGCATCCCTGTTTTAAAGGATCCTAGATCACTTTACAACGAATCCGAGATTCACTCAGCCCTTAGCCATACATGGTTATGGTAAGCTACAAATGTAGCCACAGTTGCCCTTAACTGATAAATGTGGAAGCCAGTCCATACCAATGACCCTTCCA
This sequence comes from Pseudomugil gertrudae, assembly GCA_037177535.1. NCBI lineage: Eukaryota > Metazoa > Chordata > Actinopteri > Atheriniformes > Pseudomugilidae > Pseudomugil > Pseudomugil gertrudae. The sequence goes on from JBAMHV010000023.1 coordinate 4,725,883, forward strand.
ATCACCACATATAACATGGGTGGGTGTCCGGAAATCAGAACATATTAATTGATATTATTAAATTGCACCACACTTGAGGTAAACAGGGTGTCACGTCCAACAACACAACAGTAGTTTGGCATGTGAACAGATGAAGCAAGAGTCAAACCACCAACCTTCCAGTTATTGGAAAACCTGCTCTACTACCTGACCAGACTGCCAGAACATCCACTGTTGCCTTGTGCATGCTCAGGATGGAGAATTGGATAAATACAATTTGTTGGTTTTCCTTAACAGGGCTACTTATTATAAATTAGCTTGACTTGTCATGTCTGTAAAGTGCCCAGAGATGTCATTGTTGTGAAGTGATGGTATACAAATAAAGTTAAATTTAATTGAACAAAGTTTTAATAACAAGTGACATAAGACATGTCTTAATCAGTGCACTAACACTACTTTGTGCACTATGTTTAAGTAGATAGATAGATAGATACTTTATTGATCTCCAAGAGAAATTTACATTTCCAGCAGCATCGAAAGGTTAAAAGACAC
>JBAMHV010000023.1:4732001-4743970 GCA_037177535.1 Pseudomugil gertrudae
ATATACATATATATATATAAATAAAGCTGATAAAATGTACCTATTTTTTTAATCCCTTACTGCTTACAACAAAGATGTGGATTACAGATGTGCTACTGTTTCACATTTTGATCCTTTAGTTCTTGTTTCATTTTACAGTAGAGAAATTTTTAAGGAAAAAAATAACAAAGCATCAAACCATTGGAAAAAAAACTCATTTATTTTCCAAACCGCTTCATCCAATTCAGGGTCATGGGAAAGCTGGAGACTATCCCAGCAATTTGCAGGCGAGAAGAGAATAAAAAAATAAACTTTAAGAAAAAATATATTCAGTAGATTTTTATTCTGATACTTCTATGAAACCCACGTTGCTTGTATTATTATGACTGTTTCTTTTTTCCTTTTTTGGTCTCAAAGACAAACACGTTTATATTTGCTTCACAGCTAAATGAAAAGCACAATATGCTTTATTAATCAAATGTAGTATTTTGCCACTTTATGACAGTGAGGAAAGTGAAGCATTTAGAATACACTTAGATAAAAGCATCTGCAAAGTGTTTCTTGCCCTTTTATTTCTTTTCTTCTTTTTTTTAGTACAAAGATCCAACATTTCCCCTTTCTCTCCATCTTTTCAGTCAGTTCAATAATTCATGAGTTTTGCTAAAATCCTTTTAGGGAAAGAGCTTTTCAATTAAGGACAAAGTGCTGAACATTTTTTCCTCTCCTCATATTGACAAGAAAGAACACCTTCTGGAAACAAGTGTCAATGAAATGACTCAATTTCATCTTTAAACAGACATAATTACAATCTGAGTTTGCAGTTCTGCAGATGTTATCAGCATGAGCTGGTAGAAAAATGAGACAAAGACACTGCAAACTCATATTAAAAGAGAAAGAAATGGGTGTTCTTTTAAGTAAAAGCTGTATGGACACACACCACACATAAATGAATTCATACGTATTGTCATGATCTTCTTATACACATGGAAAAATGAGCTATCTTGATGAGTAAAAGAACATTTAAATCGTGAAGATTCTGAAGTAAAATGAGGCTCACGCACTGAGATAAGAGCCTTTTCTGAAATAAAAAACATTTCTATTTAGTCAGTGAGAAATATATTAACAAGTTATTTAATTCTAATTTCCTTATAATGTAAATAAATCCTCAAAATCTGTTTGTCAACACCTCTTTTCAGTGTTGTTTGCTGAGAGGAGATATCTTCTACTTAATAGGATCTGACTAAATGGTTCCTTAATTGCTACCAGTATCCTTTTGAGAAAAAATAAGAAACTCTGCTTAGTAATTTTTTATATCCTACAAAAAATGTTTTGTCTCTTAATAGGAATATAGAGGCTTTCATTTACATATATGATGAGAGATGAGAAACTTATCATTGAGCCAGCATCCCGGCATCACCGAAATGAACAAATTATGATGTCGTGGACTTCTTTATAGTAAAGATTAGTAAAGACTCTTTCTGGACTTCCATCTCAGAATAAGTCATGCTGTTGTAATAAGAGTGCTCTGGCTTAATTATGCACCACAGATCCCCCTCCAGAACACAGGAAGTTCACCTCTACCCTGTTCCGCCATGTTTGTAGCTTGATAGCAGCGATGCGCTAATCTCCCGACGGAGAAACATTTTATTGGTAAGTTTACTATAAATGTCAAAATATCAGATTCATGATTACCTGGAAGTCCATGACCATATTTGGCAGACCCACAGCAAACACTGTGATGTAATAGATAAAAAATGTAATAGAGAATAGAGAAAATAAACAGACTGAAAAAAATTACCAAAAAGAGTATAAAGATGTATGCGCAGCATCAAAAGGGAATACTTTTACATTTTCTGCATTCCTAAACACTTAGAAATGCACAAAAACATGTATTTAAGGGCTAAAAAAGTGGTATTTGAATGACATGTCCCCTTTAATGAATCGGTCATGGTGCACATTCCAAACCGCATGTGTGTTTATATCTGCTTGCTGGTGTGTGATGCAGCATGTAAAGCAAAACCCAGCTGCACCGTCATGCAGCATCCCAGATGAATCAGTTGTATAATGCAGTTTCTCAGCCTAGGGACTCTGGGCAGCAATAGCTTCCAAAATGGACATTATAGACATCACTGTGCCTTTAAATGAGTCCAGAACACAGATTTTAAGGTAAGAAAGTTATATAATGTGCTTTTATCAAGTTTTTCAAGGTTTCCAAGTTTGGTTACTTCTTCAGGAATGGATGCCATCTGGGACAAGTTAGGAAGTCTTCAAAGTCTCCGAGGAAATCAGGGTAAGTTTTAACAAAAGAAGTCCTGTCTCTGATTAGAGGTTGTTAATGTGGTGGTCATTAGGAAAACAGCACAACAGGGGTTTGCATTGAAGGTTCGATAGTAATAAAGAATTTCTTTTAATCATTTTTAAATGGACTCAAGAGCCAGAAAAAGCTGTTTTGATAAACTATCATCTGCCTTTCACTCTTCTAGATTCTCTGCAGAGCTGTGAGCTGCATGTTTTGACACCACTTTGGGTGGTTTTGCAACAGGATTAAGACCAAAACATGAGAAGAATAAATGATGAGCTACATTTCAGAAAATTCTTCTGTCATTAGTGAAGCATACTGGGAGCATGGTGTTGGTATGCGTTACTGCATCGTGTACAGGATATCTGGAAGTCAGTGATAGAAAAATGAATTCTGAAACATTTCATTTAAAAAAAATAATCTGAACAGGCAATTACAGTCTAAGTGAAGTAGGCCAAGTGGGACTTGCTGTTCTGAAAATGACATTTTGAAGCACCATTGTAAAGTCATACTGACATGACCAGTGGTTTCCTGTCTACATGTTGGTACAGAACATTTCCTCACCTTGCAGGGATTCTTGAAAAAGTCCAGTTTAGTGGTCTAAAGCAACAGCATTTCACTTAAAATATGATGCTCCTAATTATTACGGATAACGATTTCTAAATATTAAATAGGCTGTAACGAACTGAAGATGTTCACCTGTTTTATTCTCTTTTTGTGATGCAGATAAAAAAAACCCTTACAGATCAAAATACATGCCGGAACCTCTATCAAGGATTACCTCAAAAAGTTGCTGTTTACTGGTAAACCACCATCCACCTTTCCAGATGTTCTTTCTAAGGTTGAACCACTGGTCCTAAAGAGTTGAGGGCAGGTGATGGTGAATTAAAATGACCTTACAACAGAAAGGCATGGCTGTTCCTTTGATACCGTGCCAGGAAATGGCCAGTTATTAACTGCACATATTTTGCAGAGTTCATTTTAACACCCACGGGCAGCCTTAAGGGGCCAACCATCCCACAAGCGTTTGTGGAATGTCCTGTGGGTTTCTTTTGCAAGACTTTGCATTATTTCACACTTTACATTTTCAGACACCCCCCCCCTCCTCCTCCTCCCCTACACTGTATGGAGACTATATCTGTAGAAAGATGTAGACCCTCCTCCTTCACCTGGGAAACTAATTGTCACACCTATGTTAGATTGGTATCAGTGAAACAAACAGGATAAAACAATACGAGTAAAATCTTCAACAAATCTAAAACTCCATTTCTTTTTAAAATCCAGCATGCAGATTGAGTAGAAATACATTGTGGGGATGAGCGTTTGCTGACAAGAAAAACAGGCAACCCTCTTAGAATGAAAAAAAAACTGCAAAAACATAACAAGGGGTAACTGCATTTTGTGCAAGTTTGTGCAAGCTTTGCTTACCGTCAACGAAGCTGCTTTCATCATCGAATGACTGTCTAATTTGAAGAAGCAGCTTGAGGTAATTGGTTAGCTAACTGAGAAATGTCTCGGCGGATGAAAGCGTTCACGTGCAGAGAAAGAGAGGAGGGTTAATGTCCACTGGCTCGCATGTTTCTGCTTAATTTTAATTGTGTATATTTACAAACTATTTTTTTTAAATGAGGGCTTTAGCACCTTCGAGTGCTCCTGTTGAGACACTTTTTAGTGTAGGGCTTTTTTTCACCCCACATTGCAACCGCATGAACATGAACATTCCTAAATGGAATAAGTCGTGGGAAATAGACTCATGGCACAAATCAAGGGAAGTCGTCGGAGGGCAAGACGAAACACCCTGGATCACATCTGACCAATCAATGGACGCCAGCCTGTGGACGTCACGCTACCCGCACGGCCCGACACGCTTAGAACCACAAAGAAGTAGGTACGGAAAATGTAACTGCACGGCACGACACATCCTAATGGAAACGCTCTGTTTCTGGGTATAGTTGTGTAAGGCCGGGTAGAGTAGTGGAACAGCGCCTTTAGACATGCAGGTCAGGGGTACATGAGGACCAGAGTTGAGAAGCACTGTTCTAGAGAATACACTGTCCATTCATAATGTGATTGCTCTAAGTTCACAAAGTACACGATTGTTCTCAGGGCAGTTTTAATCTCTATTTTATGCACATTAAAAGCATCTTTTGCTTTCCTATGTACCTGATTGTTAAAGCAGCCATGTTGCACTTTAATTTCCCTCATTTCTAAGCTGTGGAAATTAATAAAGGTAAAGGAAATTGAACTGATGCCATTTTTCTTTAAATATCATAAGTTGCAACATGAAACATACAGCATTTGTGTTTAATATAATTTTCTCTAAAGACAGTAGATTGCTTTTAAAGCATGTTAACTAAATTCAATGCAAGATAAACACGCTCAGCTAGAATATTTTGAAGTTACCTAAAAGTAATCCAAAAGTATTTAGAATGCATTGCTTTATGTGAGTAATCCAAAGGAATACATTACAGATTACATTTTATGAAGTAATCTGTAATGGAATACACTGATAATCACTAATATTTTGATTGTTTCTTGTGTTTCACTCAATATACTCCAGTTTTAAGTGGTGTATGAAATGCAAGATGGCATTATTGTATTAATGATACAAGATGACAACATGTGTCAGGCCACTGAAGTTTTTGCTTGTTTGCTTTTCCAGTGATTGTGGATATTATTTTTTAATCAGTAGCTATACTGGCGAGTTTTTCCATTTCTCATAGTGAAAAATCCTTTAATTAAGAAATGACTGCCTCAAAGCAGTGATCCACCACCAATATCTAATCACTTGTATCTCGTTCCATTTCCGATCTTTTCTGAAAATTTAATTTAAATCTGTTCAAGGCTACTTGATCCATGTTAGTACAGAAAGAGACAAATAAATGCCATGGCATACACAACCTCTACCTTAGAAGGTAAAATGGACTAATATCTCAGAACAAAAGTAACCATTTGTCCATCAGCCTTTCTTTTATAATTACAAATGAATAGTTGGGATAGCTCTTTGGGTACTGTGTTTTAATGTGCATACAGCATCAGCTGTGTCCCTTTAGAGTCACCACTACTCTGATGTGCTTTTCTTTGTCCATCTTCCATTAATACAATTATTTTGAACATGGTGTATAAAGCAGTGCATTTTTGGTTATTCATGTTTCGTGTGGGTGTGCAACACATTACTGGATGTTTAGTGGGAGGATGTTGGCATCGAAAATACCAAATGATATTGTTTTGGATAAAAATGACATTTCACTTTAACCCTCACAAATCCACTTCTATTTTTAATTACAAATACAAATTTGCCTTGGAAGAGAGAAATTGAAAACAGATGTTGACATTTCTCCATTTGCTTTTTAGGGAATCAGAAAAAATTTGGTTGGATCAGTCAAAATTACCGTACGCTTCATAAACAATACAGTTGTAAAGATAGTTTTTTTCAGAACAAGTCTACAGTGATATTAATTGATCCCCACCATACTACCTACAAACACTTTGGCATACATATCTGAAGTTTCAAACACATCTTGATTTTGGAGCACCAAGAGCCCAAGGCTCTCAGCAGTTGAGAGGTGAGACATCAGCCAATGCTGACTGAGTCGTTGGAGGTCAGAAAGCTGGAGACAAGCTGATTGAAGTTAGAGGATGTCATGCATCATGCAGTCTAGCAGGGTTGGATTCAGGCTATAGAATAGTAAACTGACAAAATGGGACCAGCCTAACTACTGAAGGCCATTTGGCTCAGAAACTGGATCAGGCATGAGGCTGAAAGACCAGAGGCCTGGCACCTCTGGAGCTGGGCCATGCAGTAGGTTAGCCGAAACAGAACTAGAGCAGTTAAGGGGTAGCAGGACTATGGCTGGATGATTACTTATTTGGGGGTGATTAAAATAAAAAGAACATTAAAATCCGGCTTTAATTAATAAATAAATACATGTAGTCTTGTAAGCTTCCTCTGAGATTAGTGGCCAAATATACTAATCAATCTCTTAAAGTGTTAATGTATTTGGAGTCCAGAGGTGGAACTTTAATTCTGCTTCTCATTTATATTTCTTTACTTTTACTGAAACCTTTTTAAGAAACAAAGAGGATACAGACTTCTATCAGCCGGTAAATGCTTGAGCTAAATTCCACATTAAGGGGTTAGCTCACAAACATCCAAAGAATGTGGTTAAAATAAAACAAAAGAAACCAGTAGACAACCACATATAAAGTCAAGCTGGAGCAGAATTTAAAGCATCCTGTAATGTACGGAAAGAAAACAAGTTAAAGGCTAATAAATAGGCAGCTAATTTCAGTAACAAAATCTGTGTAGTGGTTATCAAACTGCTCAGTGAGATAAAGGGGAGCTGAACATGTGAGATGGGCTGTACAGTGGTGTGGTGGTTAACCCAGCAGCTGACCAGAAGGTCGCTGGTTTGAGCCTCGACTCAGACAGTGAATGTGTGTGTGTGACTGGTTGCTTTCTGTGTTGATCCTGTGATGGGCTGGAAACCTGTCCAGGATGTTCCCCACCTCCTGCCCAATGATTCCTGGGCTTTACTCCAGCTACCCCATGACCCTTCATTGGACTTAGTGTTAACAGATATGGATGGACATCTGAGGTACAGCAAGCATGAGAATGTTTTGTTTTTGTAGATTCTCAGGCATCTACATCCTGCTAATTCTAAGTGCTTGAATAAGAAAATTACTTACTGACTTACTACTTAATGACTTACTTACTTAGACTTACTTACTTTGATTCTTGGAGTTATTTTTTATCTCCCTTCAGTTTCTTCTGAACTGAGAAGTCCAGTTGTCTTCAGTCAAACTTACAGAAAGAAGCACTAGGTCTGCATCAATCTGTACACTGGAACTAAGACAAACCTTTAAATCAGACGCTCTTAGCTGGCAGCAAACTGTCCTCGTTGATGCGATGGCACACTTGGCACAAATGTCAACCTTGATTAATAGTTTGATACAAATTTAACATGACAGCCTTAAGAGTAATAAAGCCATTTACAGCAAAATACTTTACACTCTGGTATCAATATTAATTAGCGTATGATTGTAAATGATTTGTTTTCCTTTAATGCATTCCTCATGTCAAGTATTAATGGCACGATGAACTTTGATTTCACTGACAAGTCGTGGTTGGCCTGCTTTCTTTTGCTAATTAAAGTGATTTTCTCTATTTAAAAGACATAAACTCTTCTGTCGCTCATCATTTCTTGCTGGCTTTTGCACCAGAGACTTGGGGAAAAAAGCAGACCCGCAGAGATGTGTCTGCTTGATGGTGGGTGGAAGAGTTAACACTGGGAGTAATAAGACCTAATGAATGACTGAATGCACGATGACAGAAAAAGAAAATAATGACATCTATGGGGGAAAAAAAATCACATTTTATACCTAATGGACATTGGTTACATTGCATTTTAACCTCATATCATGTAAAAGCACTGTTAACTGTAAAAATAATAGCAACGTGTCGTGAAATCACCGCTTTCTCTTCAGACAAAACAAATTATGTTTATTTCTACACAAGGATGTAGAATTATTCTTCATAAAAATAAGCTTTCAGCTCACTCAGCTCAGTCTGTGTTTACCAGTAGTTCTTCTAGTTTCCTGTTGCTACTTTTAAGCTTAAACTGGCTCCATTTATGCACATTTCAGGCTAAATGGTTTGTATTTAATTAATATTGCATTTTTCCCAAACCCCTATATATATTTCACGCAAATGCGTGAGATTTCTCTCACGCGTAAATGCGTTGAATACATGTGAAATCATTTTTATCCATAAAAAATGTTACATCTTCAGGCGTCGGGGGCCCACACATCAGGGCGACACTGTTTGCTCTGTTTTGGAGCCCCTAGTGGATGAAGGGAGAACTGTAATTTTTGACACTTTTTAATTTTTTTTCCAACCACGGTTGCCACTTGGTTCCATAATGTGAAACCTGCAAACTATGCTGTGTTAGTTCCTTTTAATAAAGTATGTATCAGAACTTTATTCAGAACAGTATTACAAATATTAACATGAATACTTTTATTCTTTTATATACATTTTTAAAATAAACTGCCTTCTCATTCAATTACTATTAAATTAGTCATTAACGTATTACATCAGCTTCATAGTTTGCTGGGGTAGGCTCCAGCTTCCCCAAGACCCTGAACTGGATGAAGTGGAATAGGAATCAATGAAGGAGTATGGCAGACGAGTGGTTAGTAATATGGGACCAAACAGACAAGACAAAATGTCACTTCTTTGTGGAATTGTTGGTATTTATTATTTTGATTAGACTAAGTGGTGACAGCCACTTTGAATAGTCAGCATGGTGGAACAGTGGTTAGCACTGTGGCCTCACAACAAGAAGGTTGCTGGTTTGAGCCTAGACTGGGGAGGTCCAGTATCTGTGCATGTTCTCCCCGTGTATGCGTGGGTTCTCTCTGGGTACTCTGGCTTCCTTCCACCCACAAAACATGCATGTTAGGTTAATAGCTATGGTAAAATGACTGCTTATCATATGTAAGTCGCTTTGGATAAAGGCGTCTGCCAAATGACTATAATCCTAGTCATATAAATAGGATTCAGAGAGTAATCTAGTCCTTTTTTTACATACCATAATTTGTTGTCATCATATTATATATCACCTAGTTATTCTCACCTCTGTGCTTATCTATGAATGACCAAATTAGAGAAGCAATTATCTGAAATATGAAATCATAGAATACCGGTATATTAGAGGTGTTTAAGATGTCAATTCTCAGTTGGCATCAAAGTCAGACATAAAGCTTATTTAGTTTCTTTGACAATAGAAAACATACTTAAAATCAATGTACCATGACAGGGTCCCACGTGACAGCTGTAATATGGATTACACTAAAACAACTCAGACTCGCAGTACATGGCATCAAAAAACATGAGAAATTTAGTAAATATCTTGTTCTCAGAAAGGAAAAGCAAGTCTAACTCTGCAGAGTAAACTCACAGAAATGTCCCTAAAGGTTGCCAACTGAGCTGCTCCTGAAGAAAACGTTGATCAACAATCAGATTTACTTGTAAGCCCCAAAAATAACCCCTTGAGAGGAGAGTGGTAGTATTAATACAAGACTTTTTCAGTCGATGTGGTTATGCAGTTGGCAATTTGTCTTGTCAGTCAGTTTGCACGATTACTTACAAGGTTCTCGTATCGATCCGTTTCCACACCAAGATCTAGGATTTCGTGACTTAATCCTTGGCATATTTCAGCTGTCTCCAGATGCTCTGTTTAGTGTTGGTTCTGTATCTTTATTTTTTATTTTCTGATGGTGTTGGGTCAGGTTTAGACAAAACCTCCACAAACACTTTAATCTGTGTTTGGTTAGGGGAGAATTGTACAGCTCAGCATCACCTCATGTTCTGCTCTCATCTGAATAAATGAAACTCCAACCTTTTCACAGAAGCAGCAGTGTTGTTGAGTAATTCTCAGTGGGTGTGGAGGTTAAGAAGCACAATTGATTGTCTCTGCGTTATCCCATGCTATATGGCGGATTTGCTGACTCAAACAAAAAAAGAAAAAACAAGAAAACTACAGGATAAAGTTAGTTTATATAATGGATAGCAGACCTGGACATGCTCTGCTGTTAAAGGTTTACAACCATAATAGGATAATGGGTAGTCTGAAATGACAAAAAAGAAAAACTACTGATGCATACGGTGCCAAAAATAAATAGTATGGTAAATTTATGTTATCAGCAATCTGAATTTCCTCTATCCATCCATCCATTTTCTACTGCTTTTTCCCTGAACGGGGCCGCGGGGGGCCTGGAGCCAATCCCAGCTCACAACGGGCGAAAGGCAGGGTACACCCTGGACAGGTCGCCAGTCCATCACAGGGCCTGAATTTTCTCTGGACACATTTTATTATTAAAAACATCCATCCATCCATTTTCTACTGCCTGTTCCCAGAGCGGGGTCGCGGGGGGGGCTGGAGCCTATCCCAGCTGTCAACGGGCGAGAGGCGCGGTACACCCTGGACAGGTCGCCAGTCCATCACAGGGCCTGAATTTTCTCTGGACACATTTTATTATTAAAAACATGATAAATGAAAATAAATACATTTTAAAATGTTTTTTTAATGTGGGGCTATATGTTGGTGGGATTGTTAGTACCATTTAGACCTTTAGTTAGTGAGTTAGTGTTAGACCTTTTGACTTGTACTGGTTTATGGTTCTGACAATTGTCATACGTCTCCGCTTTCTTTTGAGACCAAAAACATGCATATATACAGCCTTTGAAGGCCTTCCTGCTTTATTTATTTTACACTGATATAGGCCTCAAAAGAACTTAAAGACAGATTATGTAAGTTTTCAACTTTGAAAGCGTTCTTGACTCATTTGATGACTTAGTGACATCTTTTATGTACCTTTCTAAAACCAGCAGCGTTCTAAAAACTGCATTTTGCATAAGTCAAACCTGAGTTTTGCTTTATGCTGCTAAGCAGATATCAGCACACTGGCGTTTTAGATGTACACTGCGTTTCAGCAAAGAAATGCATGAGGATATTAGCATGAGATAAGACTAGTGTCAACAAAGGACTCCTTTTACTGTCAGGACAGATCTTACAGTACAGGTAGGATGCAAGATGGATGCCAAATAAGGGCATGTGTGGAGGCATTCTATCTGGGATGAGGAGTCTGGTTCTGGAGTGAAAACCTATTACAAAGTTTATTAAAACAAAGAATAAAAGAATACAACAAGGCAAAATGCACTTTGGAGAAAACCGTTGACATCTGACGGCACAAAGTCGGAAGGGGTTTCTGATAAGATACAGGGAAGGAGCTCTTTTAAGATGAATATGAAAAGACGTCAAACACCGGTCATAAATCTTATGACCTTCATAGACATCCTTATCAACATGTGAGAAGATGCCTTTAAGGTCATCTGGAAACCCTCTAACTGGTATCAGATAAAGGATGAGTCAGGGATGGGCCTAGCTGACCCTGACTCAGGACTGCATGAGCTTAAATGAGGGCCAGGATACATAAGGATTATGTAGTGACAACATAAGAATGCACATATAATAATCACAGTAAATTAGCTAAGATATTACATTTTACCATGACAGGCGCAATAATGAGAGGGTGTCTTTAATGTTCTCTTCTCTACCATTTCACTCTTGGTAGTTTTATGCTCTTTCCTCATTATAATCCTTATTATAATTATTTGTCAAGTTAATTGTACAAAGTCAATTAATTGCACAATAAGAAAAAGTGAGCACAATAAGATTGCTGGGCACAATAATTTCCTAAATCTCTCTCTCTTTAACTGGATAACAATTGGTTTCTTTATGGTGCACCGTTGTAAAAGTGATCAGTTCAGAGGCAGCAGTTCCTTTGCTTTCAATGTTTCACAAAATTGTAGGCAAATGGAAATAAGGACGGCTTGCTCTCGGTGCATCAGTTTCATTGTACATAGAAGCACAGTGTTGACTGTTGAATTTTACACTCCGTCATCTTCGTTTGTGTTAGGACCCCCTTTTTTCCCCTAGACGACATGGGGGTCATAACATAATGGGGGCTCGTCCGGGATTTATGTTACGACCTCCATGTCGTCTAGGGGAAAAAAGGGGGTCCTAACAGAAACAAAGATGACGGAGTGTAAATTCAACAGTGATTTATTTACAAAGTGAATAAACAAAAAACAATCCGGGTTAAAAATATATACTGTGACAAGAGT